>OU015499.1:59942960-60055460 GCA_907164885.2 Dolomedes plantarius
ATATATATATATATAACCCCCTTGATGGCCGTTCTTACAAAAAGGGTACGAAATTTCCTGTTCTAAAGAGGGAAATGGAAAAAAAACGGGCCCCGTAATCTAAAGGTTAGACGGGCCTTATTTTGATGCAATGTATTACATAAATCTATATCGACTATCTTCAAATACAGACGATTTTTATCCGGAATTGTCAAAAGCAATTTGTATTACGCGACCTTGTTTCGTAACTATTAAAAAAATGTAAAAAACCTTGGAACTAATACTTTCCATCCAGTTTTGTTTTATGAAACTGAAATGCAAGGTCGAACATAAAAGAAATGAAAATGCATTATTAGGGGTAAAATATCAACGCTTATCTCCAAATCCATACGTTTAAAAGGGTCAGATTTCTCGGTGTCCGTGAACGTGGAAGGTAAGCATTTTGTATAACTTTGAATTACATCATAATGATGTTATAGATGAAAACCTGTACTTCGCTACGGAGTACATTCAAATTGAATCCAACGGTCAATGTATGCAATTAATGCCAAAAATAATTAAGTAATTATTTTTTAGGATAATGGTGTTACTGGATAATATTTTTTAGGATAATGTCCAATCTCTGCACGCCTTAGCAAGAAAAAAAAATTGTCTATTTCCGTTGCCATGTGCACGTGACAGCAGAAAAGTATCACAAAAAGAAAAGAAACCACGTGATCAGCATTCTAAATTAAATTCTAAAAATTTATCTTTAAAAATTCACTCAAATTATCAGAAAATGGAGGTAAAGATTCGAAAAAGATTCATTTTAAAGGAATTTTATGATCTTTCTCTTGATATAATTTATAACTCTCGGATTATCATTTAAATGCAAACTTTAAAGAATGGTACAAACACAGCTTAAAAATTTAATTTAAAAAAATCTAAGAAAATTTTTTCAAAATCTCTCTTATTGCACCACTACACTATAATAGAATCGCTATACAAAATTTCAGCCCTTTAGGGTCCAGCGATTTGGTCCTGCGCGTTATTGACAGTCAGTCAGTCAGTCAGTTACGGAACTGTTTTATATATATACTAGCTGAAAACCCGCACTTCGCTACGGAGTACATTCAAATTAAATACAACGGTTAATGTATGCAATTAATGCCAAAAAATATAAATATATATATATTTATAATAAATACGACGATCAATGTATACAATTGATGTAAAAAAAACATATTTATAAAAAAATCGTAAGGGATATTTTTATAGACAAAATAATGTCCAATCATCTGCCGCATTAGCAAGAACATTTTTTTTGTCTATTTAGTTTTTATGGACGTGACGATAAATTTATTTAACGTACCAGAAAAAAGAAATCACGTGATCAGAATTTAATAAATTAAATTCTAAAAAATTAATGTTTTAAAATTCACCAAAAATCAGAAAAGGAGGTAAAGATTCGAAAAAGATCTCATTTTGAAAGGAATTTTATGATTTTTCTCGTGATATAAATTTATAACCCTCAAATAACATTATTTTAAATGCAACTTAAAAAAAGTTACAAAAACAGCTTAAAAATTCAATTTTAAAAAATCTAAGAAGAATTTTTGAAAAATCTTTCTTAGTGCACCCCCTACACTATAAGAAGAATCGCCATGCAAAATTTCAGCCCTTTAGGTCCAGCGGTTTGGTCTGTGCGTTGTATGTCAGTCAGTGAATGAGTCAGTTATGGAACTGTTTTATATATATAGATGGGTAATCGACTGGAAAAATATACTTTAAGGACAGGGAAGATTTGAGAAATTTCACTGTTTATTTAAAAACTGTGGAGGGCATTTTTCTTATTGTTACTGTGTACTAACCCTACTAGATTCACTCACCTCAATGTTAACCATTGGAGAAAATGTGTCTACAATTTACAGCTACATAAATGCTGAAAATCCTATAAAAAATGGTATTTTAGATAGACTGAACTTTTCTGCATCTTGCAACAGGATTCATTTTATAAATTTCTTCAACAAAGAAATTTATGAGCGTTTTAAAACATACTTTACCAGATTTTCCCCGAATAATTTAAAGTTTAAAATAATATTGCATTTTCTTTAAAGAAAACAAAAAATGCGCCCAAGGTGTAATTTTTTTTCTCTATTACGGAGTACATTAAAAAAAAAATCTTTCTATCCACTCGCCATCCTTGGATACATTTTCTCCATAGGTTAACACTGAGGTGAGCGAATCCAATAAGGTTAGTACACAGCAGACTTAACCTTTTTAGCGTCGTGGACCCGTTTGATATTACGGTGAAAGCCGTGGACTCTTCCTTCTGATTATAATACTCATAACAAATCATTTCAAACAAAAAATATGGAAATACAATAAAGCAGCAAAACAAAAAAAAATCTAGTTTTTCCACGTTTTTATTAACTCGCTTTCTTGTTTGTGTGTTTGTCTAGTACAAATCTTGCAATCGATTTTAACTAACTTCTCGACTAGCTAGACATTTGAAACTTTTAGAATGGCTCAGAATCATTTCAAACAAAAAATATGGAAATACAATAAAGCAGCAAAACAAAAAAAAATCTAGTTTTTCCACGTTTTTATTAACTCGCTTTCTTGTTTGTGTGTTTGTCCAGTACAAATCTTGCAATCGATTTTTAACTAACTTCCCGACTAGCTAGACATTTGAAACTTTTAGAATGGCTCAGAACACGACGACAATGCATTATTTTAATACTTTTAGCCATCTATAAGCAGGATTGAAATCCTTTTCAGTTAATTGTGTTTTGTATGGAAAGTTAGTTCGGAAAAAATCCACACGGTGGCGCTTCGATCGAATTCAATGCTTGCACTTTTGCGTAACGGCGTTTGACGATCTTGAAAACAGAATACAATGTTCGTGTTTGTTCGCACATTATCCGAATAAAAAATTGTCTTAAGCATTATCGTTTATTATCATATTGTTGCAATTATTCGGGTTATGTGTTTATATGTTTGTCCCTTGTTGGGTCAGTAACAGTATTACGCGTCATATATGTAGTTTATTCTACACTTAGCCTCTCATCAGTGGCGTAGCGAGAGGGGGGCAAGGGGGGTCTATCATGCCCCGGGCGCCACTCGCAGAGGGGCGCCAAATGGTCCCCAAGACAAATAAGAGATTCCGGAAAATTTCAATTTTTATATGTGGGGGGGGGGGGCGCAAAAAAGGTATCGTGCCCCGGGCGCCAGTTATGCTCGCTACGCCACTGCCTCTCATACTCAATATGCTAAGCCTCACTTCCACGCGGTTTACCTGGCACTCAAAAAAAAAAAATTGGAAACCAAGTAAGCTCTGGTATTAATGTTTGTAAAAATCTCATATATGTCATTCAATTAATAAATGTTTGAAAATTTCTTATAATTGTTCTCTTTATTATGCATTTGATGATTTTCTTGCAAGTTGATGGGATAATTCATCAAAAATTTTTTTAAAAAGTATTTATTAATACATAGAATTGTCAAGTTTATATGATTCAACAGAAAATTTAAAAACGTCTTTTTATCTTGTAACTAGCGGCCCGTCCCGACTTTGTCCGGGTTGAACAAAATATTATACCAATAAATTTCCAGTTGATAGCCAATAAATTGTAAATCTTTTTTTACCTTAATAATAACCTAAATAATACCTTAAATTAATTTTATATTAGTTAATAATTAAAATAAATTTTTAAAAGAAAAAGGCGTGCGGAGAACGGCTAGGTTCGAACCGCTAGCATCAGAACAGAAGCTCACCGCGATAGCACCACGCTAAGGATCGTTGAAATCTTCGGAACAAAAAGCGGTAGAAGACAGTAGGGGAAACAATGGAGATTCTTAGGATTAAGCCCCTAACTTTATTTCTACGGATCAGATATACATAATATATAGCCTATGTCCATCTGGAATAATGTACCTTTCAAACAGTGAAAGAATTTTTCAAATAGGTACAGTGGTTCTGAAGATTACCCTCCACGTACAAAATCGCTCTCTCTTTATATATAAGTATAGATTATTCCCCACTCCGTTTTGAAAATATCATCACTCAGGTGGCACGCGTTATTTGCCATATACCCAAGAAGCCGTTCTCTAAGGTTTTCCATCACTCAGCTGGTCATCTCTGGAGGAATGGCGGAAATTTCTCAAGAGTAGCGGACTCACAGACTCGTTGCACATTTTCAGGTGTTCTAATGTTCCGAGGACGACCAGTCGGTTTCCTTGGTAACGCAGTTCCATTTGGTCTCACGTTTGAAACCCATCGCATCAGGATTGTTTTTCCACTGGGAATGGCATCAATTGCGTAGAGTCCAAAACGCGTTCTAAATGCCCTCTGTGTCGCGGTTACCGAATCGTTGCTTTTATAGAAGGCATCGATAACGAAACCGGGATGTTCACCGGACCAACTCATGGTGTCTATTGAAATAAGAAAATCACCAGACTGTTACCACCTCCCGCGCTGCCTTACTCCCTCCACTCCCTTACCAGTGACCTTCAGAAATATTGGAGTCGATTCTGCCGCACCCTGTATATTCGATTATATTCGTATTCCAGCATGGAAGGTTATGCGTAAAATAAAATTCAAAGGATTTCAAAAGATACCAATGTATTGCAAACGACAAATTTGATATTTAATAATGCATTTATGCTTTAATGACGTATTATTTATCAAATGTGCATCGGACTGAATTCATATTCAAAGGCTATTTCTTGTTTTTTAAATTTTCAAATTTGACGGATGCATAGAATTCAGTTTCGAGTAGCATTTTAGTTTCGAATAAAAGGTCTTGAAATCTTAGTTTTACTACATGAACGAGTTTTACTGCATGTATTTTACTGCATGAACGAGCTCCTTGGGAAAAATTCTTCTTAGATTTTTTTAAATTCAATTTTTAAGCTATTTTTGTAACATTTTTAAAAGTTTGCATTTAAAATAATAATCTGAGGGTTATGAAATTTATATCTCGAGAAAGATCATAAAAATTCCTTTAAAATGATATCTTTCTCGAATTTTTACCTCCATTTTCTGATGTTTGGTGAAATTTTAAAGGTTCACTTTTAGAATTTAATTTATTAAATGTTGATCACGTGGTTTCTTTTCTTTTTGTGATACTTTAAACTAGTTTTGCGTCGCGTGCATAACAACGAAATAAATTGACAAAAAATTATTTTTTTTTCTTGCTAATGCGGCAGACGATTGGACATTATCCAAAAAAATATTAAAATACAGTAAAAGAAATGTTCCTCAAACTGTACTACATTCTTTAGAACGTTCTACTAGATTTAATTTGAATATTTTCTTTTACATTATTTTGTCTTTAAAAATATCCGTTACGATTTTTTTATAATTTTTTTTTGGCATTAATTGCATACATCGTTATATTTAATTTGAATGTATTCCGTAGCGAAGCACGGGTATTCACCTACTCATGTATAAAGATCACAGAATGTATTTAATTAAATAATTCAGTATGATATACATTTACTTCTAACTGCCCAAGTAAACTCCAATTTTTAACACCTACTCCAATTCTTTCCTGTGCCCCCGGGGGGTCGCGGACTTCACAGTTTTCGCACCACTGGTGTAGAGTGTCATATGGCTATGTAAATATGTCTGTAGAGTCTTTTCTCAAAAACAATTGTAAAAAGTATAATAACGTATTAATGTATGATTTATTATTTACATAAATTCTAATATTTATTTCAGTGGAGAGTGTAAATTTACTGTTTCATTTGCCGCCTTGAACATAGCGTAAATAATAATCGAAAATAAATTGTTTTCCGATAGAGAAATGTGTTTAATATATTTCTCGATTGATACTAACCAATGTAACACTATGTTACTCATAAATATAAACAAAAACTGTTGTTCTTGGTCTTCTTTTTATCTTATACGAGTAGGAGGGGTTCTCGAAAGTTGCAACTCCCGAGAGAAACCGCAACTGTAACGAGAAATTAGTAATAGTTGATTTTGAAGATATTTTTTTTAACGCTTAGATAAAAGTAGTTATAAAAGTACTAGCTGAAAACCGTACTTCGCAAAACATTTGACACGCTAAAGAAATAGAAATAATTCGAGATATTAGACGAAATAAATTTGTTTTATAGAAACTGTTTTACGTAACAAATGGTTTGATTAGCATGTAAATGTCTTTAGTTCAGTAGAAAAAACCGTTGAACAGAAGATTTCTCTAAAGGGAAGCTGGCTCGATCGACGAAGCTGGCATACATAAAAATACTCCAGTTTGAAATTTTGCTTTAGAAAAAAATTAAAACTCAAAACTTAAAAGAAGTGATTTTTTTCTGGTTTGAATTTTGAAACCAATTGCTCTGTTTGTATAATTTTTCACTTTTGTATGTAAGAAAAATTTAAAAAGTAATTTCTCATCAGGGTTTACGAAAAATTTATTTTAAAAATTTTTAATCACTTTATGGGAGGGGGGTAATTTTTATTGAAGTAATTTTTGTTTTGGGGAAAATATCTTCGAAATATTTTCAAAATTTCTAAAGACACTTCAGTGAAAATAGAATAATGGAACTCTGTAAAAGATGCCGTACACCAGGGATAGGGAACTTTTTCTTGTGCACGAGCCAACAAAATTTAAAGGCAATATTCATTCATACGCTGCCGCGCGAGCTACTTTTTTCATAGGAAAACCTCAAATTTTAGTAATAAATTATTTTTAATTATAACAAGTTTGTACTCTGCTATTGAAAAATTTACAAAGGAATGATGATAGCAAAGTATTAAGTATTAATTAAACAATAAATAATTACAAGATAAAAAGAACTTTTTTATACCATGTTTTTAAATTTTCTGTTGAATCATATAAACTTGACAATTCTATGTATTAATAAATACGTTTTAAAAAATTTTTTGATGAATTATCCCATCAACTTCATAGAAAATGAAGTTAATTGGAAGTTAACTTGCATATAACTTTTCTTTCCCGTTCCGGCCAATAGATGGCTGCACCAGTCTACAAAACAAAATTAACTGAAAATAACTGAAAATTCATTTAATTCTGCTTAAAGATGGCTAAAAGTATTAAAAAAATGCATTGTCATCGTGTTCTGAGCTATTCTAAAAGTTTCAAATGTCTATCTAGTCGGGAAGTTAGTTAAAAATCGATTGCAAGATTTAACAAACACACACACAAACACACATACACACAAACAGGAAAGCAAGTTAATAAAAACATGGTAAAAATTAATATCAATTATTGATTAACACGATTTTGGCTGATGAATATTGACATTATAACATAGAGAAAAACATGCCGAACGAGATACATCAGTCCATTTATTTCTGAAATTCTTTTCTATAAAGTTTATTATGCAGATTCGCGTGCGTATACCAAAACGACTTTCCAAACAGACATAAATAATTTTTTAGAAGCAAATGAAATTTATGTTTGTTGCTT
Organism: Dolomedes plantarius; assembly: GCA_907164885.2. Taxonomy (NCBI): domain Eukaryota; kingdom Metazoa; phylum Arthropoda; class Arachnida; order Araneae; family Dolomedidae; genus Dolomedes; species Dolomedes plantarius. The sequence goes on from OU015499.1 coordinate 59,950,361, forward strand.
ATGTCCGATAACCGCAAAGTTTCATTGGTTTCCAGATCATTTCTGAAACCGACAGCTTTTTATTTCTATGTAGAACTGGATAACTCTATTTCAAGGTCCCCCATTTTCAACTCTGTAAAAAATCGGCCGTCAGAGTACTAGCAAAATTCTTTCGCTTGCAACTTCTGGTACGCGTGCCGTAGGTTCGCCATCTACGACATAGACCAGGGCGGCCAACTCTAATTTTTTTTTTTTTTTTTTTTTAGTCTCATGGTTCTGTGATCAGTTTAACTTCGTAAAAGAAATTGTTCTATTTATGCATGAATTGTTCTATGTATGCACTAGCTGAAAACCCGTACTTCGCTACGGAGTACATTCAAATCAAATGCAACGGTCAATGTATGCAATTAATGCCAAAAATATGTATAAATATATTTATAATAAATACAAGGATCAATGTACGTAATTGATGTAAAAAAAAACGAAAAAATATATTTATAAAAAATCGTAACGGATATTTTTATAAACAAAATAATGTAGAAGAAAATATTCAAATGAAATCTAATACGACATACTAAAGAATATAGTACAGTTAATATAGTACAGTTTGAGGAACATATCTTTTACAGTATTGTAATATATTTTTTGGATAATTTCGTCTGCCGCATTAGCAAGAATTTTTTTTTTGTCTATTTCGTTGTTATGCACGTGACGATAAATTAATTCAAAGCCCCAGAAAAAGAAATCACGTGATCAGCATTTAATAAATTAAATTCTAAAAATTAATCTTTAAAAATTGACCAAAAATCAGAAAATGGAGGTAAAGATTCGAAAAAGATTTCATTTTAAAGGAATTTTTATGATCTTTCTCGTGATATAAATTTTATAACCCTCAAATTTTTATTTTAAATACAAACTTTAAAAAAGTTACTAGAACAGCTTAAATATTTAATTTAAAAAATCTAAGAAGAATTTTTCAACAATCTTTCTTTCAGCACCCCTACACTATAAGAAGAATCGTCATGTAAAATTTCAGTTCTTTAGGTCCAGCGGTTTGGTCTGTGCGTTATATATCAGTCAGTCAGTCAGTTACGGAACTGTTTTACTGTATATGTATATAGATTGAAATGTGATATGTATTTTTTTCTATAAATTTTCGTATTTCTCACTTTTTTCTGTAGCTCTGATGAACATTTAATTGAACTGCTACGAGCTGCAGCAGCTCAATGTATGCCAGACTCGAATAATTTAGCAAAACAATTAAAATAAATAAACAGTATTTTTCGAACCATAATACGCACCGGACGATGAGGCATGCCTCAAATTAATGGGAGGAGGTTTAGAAAAGAAGATTTAGTATTTTGTTAGGTATATAAAGATATTTTCAATTTCATACTTAATAAAGATAAAAACATATGTATATAATAAAATGTATGTATAATAAATATAATGAACAATGTATATAAAATATATATAACATCTATATATATTACTTCTAAAAGGTGGTTTTTTTTATCCCCTTTTCATCCTTCATACTTAACCAAAATCGAAAAATGAGGTACCATTTTAAAGATTAAGATCTTAGCTTCGTGCGAAATGTTAATTTAGAATTACAAATCCTATCGTTTGTTTAAAAATCGAAGTATATACAACTTATCTTCCCTTAGATGGCGCGCGCGCTAGCTTTTTAAAAATTTTACCATTATCAGTCGCACTGAACTTTTAAATTTAAAAATCGTTTGCTTTTATTATTATTCTGTGATTTCGTTAATGAGTTTCTTTATTGGCAACATCCGCGTAGGTGTACATTATTCTTTTTGCATGGAAAAACCATATATATTATTTCCAGAAGATAATTTTTTGTGACGATCCTTTTCTCTACGCTCATACTTAACCAAAATCGATAAATAATGTACCATTTTAAAGAATAAGTTCTCCGCTTCTGACGAACTGTAAATGCAGAATGACTCATTGTATTGTTTGTTTAAAAATAGAAGTGAGAAATTGAGCTTTGGCCCTAAAGGTCTTTCCCTGGATGCGTGGAAACGGCACGATCAAATTGTGTGCACTGTTACGTCTTGGCCCTTTCGGGGAAAAGGGGCCACCCAACCAAAGCCCATCCCTTTACGAATTCTTCCCGATTCCAAGAAACGATCGTGGGTCGCTCCTGCGTCCCCACCCCCTTCGGCCAGCTGGCTGAAAAGAAAAGAAGGAGAGAGTTTTTGGGAAGCAAGGAGAGAGGGTGGCTGTATATTGAGCCTCGAATTTGTCCGTCGAATACGGTGGGGGAATGCGCCGTTGCGGACCGAGTGCTTGAAAAATTCCTCTCTCGGCTCCCGATTTTACGAGTGGAGAGATATATCTCTGTTGAGAGACTTGTAAAAGATATTTTGGTTCCTATAGAACCTCTCATATGCAGAGGAGCCTAGACTCTCTGCCTTGTACATACTGTAAATTTTTATGTGTTTAATACAAGCTCTGTGTCATATAATAGTCTCTGGTGTGTCTTCTTTTTCCACCGAGGACGTTACAGCACAAAGAGGTTTTCTAATGTAAATATCACATTTTCTACGAGTTTGTGTCATATTTAACTTTTAATATTGTCTACAAAAGTTTTTTGATGAGTATGTTAGTGTCATATTAAAAAAAAAAAAAGATAACAGCTTTGAGTTCAGCTCCAGCGGGTTTGTAAATTAATGAAGGCACGTGTAAAAACCTTGTGTTTATACTACACGCTGAAGCGAAGTGAAATAAATAGGGAACGAGCTAGATTTTGTTATACGATGTTATTCTTTTGCATTGTAATCTTAAAAACAAAATGGTTTAATTTGTTTGTTGGAGACGTCTCTTCAAATTTTGCTTCAATATTGTTTCTGAAGAAGTCATCGAGGACACCTAGTATATAATAAATAATATACATATATAAAATATATGTATAATAAAATATTAATTTTATTTAAATGTTACTTTCTGACCATAAGACACATCCCAATTTTAAGTAAATTTTTTTTTCTGTAAAAAGGTGCGTCGTATGGTCCGAAAAATACAGTAATTATTAAAGATTAAACTATTTAAATATATAGAAATATTAATTATTCTAACAATTGAAGAACAATATATTTAATAAAAGCATTATAAAAAAGGACACTTAAATTTTTTTTAAAATTCAAATACAACCTTTTTCTGTTTTTGGCTCTTCTGAGTACAAAGACATCACCAAATGCCACTTAATACTGTTAACCTTGCCCAACCCTGACATAGACACTCCTTCCAAGGAAATTTAGAATTTTAGGTTCCGATATCCTTAAGTGTTGAGCTCCTTAGTTGCAACTTTTTTTTTCGCTATCGGATCTAACTGGTACGGCCTAAATTTTTACCATGCAGAGACATCGAATTGCAATTTCTCAGCAGGGAGCAAAACTCTTGAACAATTATAGGAAAATACCCAAAGTCACAACCACAGTTTCGCGCCCTTGCCCTAAGGCAGTTCTCGAGGTATGTTTTACTACGATTCACATCGATATGCGCTAATGATTCATTCCGAGTTCCTACCGAGAAGGAAGAAGGAGAAAAAGCCTTGAGATCGAAAAGTGCTTTGACTTGCTATCGACTCTTTTTTTAACCGCAAGGCCAGTGATATAATAAGGGGATAAAGCAACATATCTCGCGCAATATATCATTTTATCGCGTCCTCGGATAAATTGAGTTAAAAAAAACTTCCGCTCTCTCTTGCATACGGTGCATGGAAAGGCCAGTTCCGCGGGCTTTAAGCAGGAAATAATATTTTTCTTCAAATAGTAATTTTATATCGTGTGTGATATCTCTATCTTTATTGGAATTATGCAGTCATCAGCATAGTGATGACGTTGAGAGAAAAAAAAAACACGAGTTTCGCCTTCAAGAATCCGAAGTTTTTTGAGCGTTTAAAGAATGATTCTGGCTTTCGCATATCAGAAGCAGTCAAGTTTAGTGTAAGAGCTTTTGATCTGCACTTGCCTCTGCACAAAGTCGCCAGGGCTTGATATTGACTTTGCATGTTTACTTTTCCGTAACTTGCATGTCGCTTTGATTCATTCATCCTTGAAAATTTTCAGCTATTCATAACAGTAAAATAACCAAAATTTTGGATAATTTTTTTTAGATTTAATTTTTTGTTTAGTGAAAATTATATTCATATTTATATTTATCCTTTTTTAAGCATATTTTGTAACAAAATTTTGTTCATTAAATGTTTCTTCATAAAAAATATTACTATGCATGTAAAATATACTTGAACAATGTAAAATTTTCTTTAAAAACTTTAAATTCAACTTCTAAAGCCTGTTTAGTTCTGGCTTGTAAATATTCTCCTGCTCTCCTCCTGAGGAAGAAAGCTGAATTTGCTTTGCCTGCCTTCACGTGCTTTGTAGACGTTCTCCTGCTCTTCTGACGAGGAAAGAGGAATTTGCTTTGTCTGCCGCGACCTATAATTTAGGGATTCTCTTGCTCTCCTCTTACGGAAGAAAGATGATATTGCTTTTCTTTGTTTACCCCTGGCTTATTGCGTAAGCGTTCTCTTTCTCTCCTCTTCAGGAAGAAATCTGAATTTGCCTTGACTGCCTTAGTTTGTGTGTAGGCTTCCGAGGAAGAAATTTGATATGTCAGCCTCGACTTACTGCGTTGCAGTTCTGCTCTCATCATGAGGAAGAAAGCGGAATTTATTTTACGCACCTTTAAGCTTACTGTGTAGGCGTTCTCCTGCTCTGTTTTTAAGAGATAAAAATAGAATTATCAAAAATTATTGAATTCACCCATGTAGAAAGATGTTTTGTGATGACAAATACAAAAAACATTAACAGACGTAAAATATTCTTCAACCAAGCTGGAGACCAAATGGCTGTTGTTTGGTTCACTTCTGTTTACTAGTGTGGCGTCACTGTAAGGCTGATAAACTCTCTGAGGCATTTTGAAGAAATTTCACAACTATTGATCCATACCAAGAAACACAGAGTTCTAATTAAAAACGAAAGCCAAATTTTTAAAACAAAACTTAACAAGTAGATTTATTTACAAAAAGAATTAAATATTAAACACTTCCGACATAATCACTTAATTTACGTGCAGATTCATAAATACACGCTCCAGGGCCCATTCTCGGCCCAACAACACAGGAGCCTAGCAAAAACACGTCTCTCCCGCTCGGATTTTATACAGCGTCTCTCTTCAATGTCTGGATTTTCAGAAGGGGTGGAGGAGGCGGCAGATGCCGGCAGATTATCGGCTGACAGTTCTTTTTAGTCGCCGAACTTTACTACATTGCAGAACGTCAAGATGACAGCTTTAGTGGCTGCATCTGTGAGGGAAACGGTTTTTAATCCCCCCACGTGTTCCGAAACTTGTGGAACCGAACAACACATTCCTTGAAAACACGCAGCTGTGTTCCAAGCGCTTGTGGGTTCTTTGGAAAAATAACCTCACCTTTCCAGTACGCTACACTAGTGTTACCACAACAGAGTGGAATTCTCCCTGATACGTAAAGGAAAAATCTGGGAGGGGATGGCCCAGTTACCCCAACTTAAGCTTACTATGTTGCGGCCCGCGTAACGTACCAAACATATGCATGTGGCCCGAGAGGAAAAAAGGCTGAATTTGGCTGTTTTAAAGTGATGGGCTTTTTAGTTTTCAGTTTAGTAGTTTATATAATAAGAACTCTACCTTAGAAGTTTATGTCAACAAGATAACTGACTCTTGATGCAAACGCGAGATTGAATAATACAGTCATTCAGGTGGAGGAATTTCTTCATTAGGTCTGTCAATATGCTGGTACTGCTCTCCCAGACAATTCAGACATTAACAAAGCGTAGCGCTGTCATAACAGCGCCATTCCGTCGCGTAAGACAAAAGACGTGATAGCGAGTTGAAGAGGATTATGGCTTTTTATCCGCTTTAGATTTTGCTTCATGCTCGGACAAAAGGATATTATTTAATAGGTTTACGGGAAGTTACTTCTTGCATTGAAATCCTTTGATCTCTCGGTATCAAAACATTTTACTTTCAAAACAATGATTAAGTTCCTGGTTTTTATAGCTTATGATGCGATCACCAAAACAGTAAAAGTCCGGTTAAAATATCCCTCTTTATTTATTTATTTATTTATTTTTTTGTCTCATCCTGTTGCAACCTGGTGACATTGGAACTTATTACGTCATTTTGAAACTAAGTCTAAAGAAAATATCAGTTCCCCATTTTGATGCTGCTGCATAAATGACAGGCACATCTTTAGTAAATATTTAGCAAATATTGTATGATTCGTTGCAGCCGAAGACATTGCAGTGTTTCCAACGTAGAGTTATTTATTTATGTTTTTTTTATTTTCAGGGAGATACTACACAAAAAAGCTATCTCATTTTCTTTGCGACATAGATGAGTTTAGTTTCGAACATTGAACGATTATTGATACGATGTATATAAATAACACAAAATCGAATTTGCTTGTGCGCGTCGAAGCCAAATATTCGATAAAAAAATTGTAGGTTTATTTTTATCACCGAGAGGAATTATATATTCAATGTTCGTTGCTTGAAAACTGAAGGTTCTTCAAATTTTATAGAATCGTAAGTTTGTTTCCTTATTTAAATCTGTTATTTTGTTTTACCGTCGAAGTAGAATATGAGTTTTTTTTTATCAACCGTATATTATTAGTGAGTGTACTAAATCTATCTTTAATGACTAATTAAAGATGCTTTAATGTCTAATTAGGACGGAAATCAAGGTGACTGCGTATGCTGAAAATGTCATTTTTTGACTATTTTGGTCAATTTTATTTTTTGCAAGAATCGTGTAATTCAATCTTTTCTCTTTTCAAAACCGTTTTGATTTTCATTCTACATCAATCAGAAGCAGAGTTATAGCTATTTTAAAAAACATCGTCTGCTACAAAATTGAAGTGACAAACAACTTTAAATGCGTTTTTCTCAGAATTATGTTTTTTTTATCTCAAATCTCTACCGTTATCATGATATTTCACAGAATAATGTATATAATTTAATACAATTTTCAGGAAATGTTTTAGATGCTATTGTTAATGAAATGACGCACAATAATTGATGTATAATAAATAGTTTTCTTATTTGGGACTGTTTTTATAAGGAAAGGAATGACGATTCAGAGAAAATTTTCATATTGGAACATAAAATTGTCTGTATTATTTTTGCATTTTAAAATTTCTCTTAGATTGTGGGTCATTTTGAAGATAACTGTCATATGTATCATGAGTGAGAAGGAAATTAAAATAGTCGCATTAGAATTTTGTGCAGAGTGATAGGCGTTTTAGCTAAATTTCATTAAAAATTATTAAAAAAAATTAATGAAATTTATAAAAAAGTATGGTATTTACAGGTAAGTTTTTGCTTATTTTTTAATTTTAAGTGCTATTTTTCCATAAAAGACAAAAAAATCCTTAAAAAAATTATTTTTTTAAATAATTGGCTCCAAACGTACCAGTCCAAACGGCAGTCACCTTAAGAGGTCTGTTTATAAAATGAGAGCGGACAGGTACAAGTTTTGGAAACGTAATTTTCATTGGAAAATTTAATGCATTTTAAATATTAGTCATAGTTAGCAGTTTTAGAATCTTTAGTAACCTGTAACTTCTGTTTTCTGCTAGCGTACCTTTTTATAGTAATTACCGTAAAATATTAACTATAATACGCACACGTATATGATACGCATGCATGATTTTGCGCGAAATTTTCGGAAACATTAAAATTCAACTATAATACGCGCCCATAACTTTTCAATATTTTATTTAAAAATTGCACAAATATTTATTAACAGAAATAAAATTTGTAATAAAAATAAACGTTCTATTGGGTTTAAATCTATTGGGTAATATATGTTCTATTGGGTTTAAATCTGGCGATTGAGGTGGTGTTTTCAAAACTTGTGGACAATTATAGAGACACCATAGGCGAACGTTGAGAGCCGTGTGCTTAGGATCGTTATCTTGATAAAAAACAAAGTTGTTTTCAATACCCAAATTTTGGGCTGATAATTTTAAATTGTCTCTTAAAATATTTATATAAACAGCATGATTCATTATGCCATCAATAAATACCAAATTACCTAGTCCTGATGCTGACATGCACCCCCACACAAGGACACCTCTACCGCCATGCTTAACTGTTCCTACATAAGTTCTTGGGATTAAATTTCTCATTTTTTCTTCTCCATACAATTATACGCCCATCGGAACCAAAAATGTTAAACTTGCTTTCAACGGTAAATAAGACATTATTCCAATATGTTTGGGGCTTATTAATCTTTGATAGTGCGAAGTAAAGCCTAAGCTTTCTGTTTTTCTCACAAAAAATTTTCTACGGGCAGAACGCCCATGTAATCCAGCTGCTATGAGAACTCGTCGAACAGTTTCAGGTGAAATTGAAGTAGAAAATGTTTCATTAAATTCTGCAGAAACTTCTACAGCACTCAAACGTGGATTTTTCACAAATTTTCTAATTATAAATCTCTGATCACGTTTTGTTTACATTGCTGGACGACCTTTTCTTACCTTGTTTTCGATCCGATTTTCTTCTTTAAAGCGTTTTATCACGTACTGCACAGTAGAATGAGATAAATTAAGTAATTTAGCAAATATTCCGAACTGATTTACGACTACTATGATGAAAAATAATCAATTTTCGAATGCTGTTTGTCGTTTCTTTACGACTACGAGCCATTTTTAAATAATAAATAGAATTTTACGGAATAGGCAAGCAAAAATTAAAGCCTAACGATATTTTAAATGCCACCACAATTCAAAAATAAAAATAAAGCGCCAGACGATAATTTTAATTATGAATTTATCCGAAAATATTTCAGTGTACGATGACTTTTGTGAGATAACGTTTTTGTTACTTTTTGATTACTGGTTTCTTAAAAATAAAGTTTTACCATGTTTTCAAAATATTTCCTGTAGTTTTGTTAAGAATAGATTATAGATCTTATTATTAAATAGCCATTCTGAAATATTCATTTTAATCAATGGATAGACCCCTATTTCATTGAAAATCGTAAGTGTACGAACACTTTTGGGGGCACTGTATTTCGAGAATGGCACTAGAAGGAGCTTCATTTCCATATGCGAATTGTAGACCTTCAAGGCATTCTTCTTGATTTAGACTCACTTTAAAATCATAGAAAAATCATAGCTCGATAATGCTCTCGCATCAACTTCATTTTCTCATCTCGCAAAATTTATTCTACGATAGCCAAATTACAATTGTTGCCACAAATTATCGTCTGCTGAAATAAAAGAGTTCAAATTTAAATATCCGACCAATAATTTTTTTTCGTCTGTTCCAGTCCCAAAAATTAACGATTTTTTTATCATCCGTATATTATTTTATCGGATTCGAATGCCATATTATTGTAAGAAAATGAAAATTTAGAATATAATTTTAGTCATAGTTTGCAATTTCAGAATCTTCGATACCTTTAACTTCTATTTTCTATATTTGCTCATTTCTGCAGTCTTAAATAGCGTAAGTTTATATCCTTATTTATATCTTTGATTTTGTTTTGCTGAAGTAGCATGTTAATATTTTTTTTGTCATCCATATATTATTTTATCGGATTCTAATGCCATATTAATGAACAAAACTGAGAATTTGGAATAGAGTTTCGGTTATAGTTTGCAATTTCAGAATCGTTAGAAACCTCTCAGTTCTGTTTTCTGCTAGTGTTCATGTCTACCGTCTTATATAACGTGAGTTTATTTCCTTATTTATATCTTTGATTTTGTTTTAATGACGAAGTAAGATTTTATTGTCATTCGTATATAGTTTTATTGGATTTGAATGCCGTATTATTGTAAGAAGCTGACAATTTAGAATTTAATTTTAACCATAGTTTGCAATTTCAGATCCTAGTAACTTTTAACCCCTGTTTTCTGCTAGTGTACATGTCTGCTGTCTTATACAGGGTTCCCACCTATATCCGTTACACCCCCATAACTTCTAAACGGTGACAGCTTAGGCCATAAAGTTGGTGTCTAGGTATAGTAAAAAGGCTATGCGCTACTCGATGAGATAACTTACAACGCCATCTATCGGCAAATTTTGGAATTAGCGTTTGTATCTCAAGAACGGTATGAGATAAGGGAAAAAAGTCACAAACAAAGTTGTTCAGCATACATCGATTTAGTAAGAAAAGACACCTAGCGCACATTAATACTCTAAACCAGGGGTGTCAAACTCAAGCTACCTTGGGCCAAACAAACAAGGTTTAACTACAGGTGGGCAGCAAAAAAATCAATATTAATAGAAACGTAGGATTATTTACCTAATTACAATATATTCAACATAAATATATGCATTTTGTTTAATAATAGCAAAAAAAGAGTATCATTAAAACCTTTTAGCGAATTCTTCCTATCTTATTATAATTATGCGTCGGTTATTTTATTATATATTATTGTGTACCAATATATTGGCCGGGCCGCAAAAATGATCATCGCGGGCCTCGAGTTTGACACCCCTGCTCTAAACAGAATGTAAAAAAATGAACATTTGATTGCTCGTGATTTTCAACGCTATGGTGTCGTTGCACCAATGTGCGAGAAATCCAGTCCAAAGTATAAATGTGTGTATAGTAGCTAATGGAGAGCATTTTCAGCAAGATAAATAACTGATCCTGAAGATAGGGAAGTGTCTCAGTTTCTTTGTTCCACTCTTTATGACATGACAGTTTTCGAAATCGTGACCAAACAAATGTTCATTTTCTATATTCTGTTTTAAGTATTAATTTACGCAAGTTATCTTTTCTTACTAAATCGATGATGCTAAACAACTTTGTAATTGACTTTTTTCCCTTATCTCGTACCATTTTGAGATTAAAAAACGCTAATTCCAAAATTTGCCGATGGATGGCGTTGTAAGTTGTCTCATCGAGTAGCGCATAACCTTTTTACTATACCTAGACACCAACTTTATGGCCTAAGCTGTAACCGTTTAGAAGTTAAGGGGTGTGTAACGGATATAGGTGGGAACCCTGTTTATTGTATGTTTATTTTCTTATTTATATCTATAACTAGGGGCTTCGCCCCTAGGCTCGCTACGCTCGCTCCTCTGTTATGGCTAATAGCGAGATACATAGGGGTGATTCTCGGGCAATGTAACAGCTTCCATTTACTGTTGTCACCCTTAATGCGAAGGACGTTTCCTCACTGTTGAATTATAAGCTTTAGCATTCAATTAACAATCGAAAATTTAAGATTGAGACTTAAAATGAGGTTTATATGAATAAGAAAGCTTTCAGCTTCCAGATGATGCAAATATTTTCTTTGTAAGATAAAAACTCGAGGAGCGTAGATATTACATCCACACAGGGGACGATATTTCTTGAAAATCCGACTTTCATTTTTTTGATGAAAATATTAGTCTGTTTTAAAATATTTTTAAACAAATGAGGTCTAGTTTGAAAGAGAAATGTCTGTAGTCTTAGACTGTAAAAAGATCAAAATTCTATGATCATTTTTTGGCGAGTTATCGTAATCTGAAGATGAAAAAGTCAATATTTTCCTACAAAACATAAGATAATAAAAAAGAAACTTAAAGTCCGACGAAGATGAGACATGTCTTACTTTGTTCCCCCATTTTTCTGCATCCATTGGTATCGCTCTTGACCCCAGCGGTTTCGGAGGAGATAGCGTGACAAGCTTTTGACAGCGGCAGCGGGAGTTACTTTTTTTAGAATAGAGAGATGCTGTTTTATTATTGAGGTAGTATTTAAATTTTTTCATTAATTTCGCATGAAGATGATAATATAGCATTCTTATAAATCCATTGAGAGCATGCATTGAGAACATGCAAGTTGAAAAAGTGAAATACTTGTTTGAAAATTTGAAATCTGATGAATGACATAATATGTTTGGTTTTTTCTTGTTTGTCTGTTTAGCAATTTTAAGATTGGCTGAAATTATATTTTTTGTTAGTTGTTCTAGTATTGTTCATTCACGTAATTTTATGACGCCAGTTTGTTTATTTATTTAATCATTTCCATTATTGATTTTTCCACTGAAATACTATTGAAACGTTCTTTATGCCGTAAAGGTATTTTCATAAATGCAATTAACATATCTTCTATTTATGCTAAGACAAAAATTAATGAAGTTAACGAAAAGGGGATATGTACTAGGTTATGCAAAAATAATAGTTTAGGAATTTAAAATTTGCCGTATATCAAGTTTTTTTGATAATTTTGAGTTTAGTCAGGGTATTTTAAAATTGTAGGGATTTATATTGACATTCAGGTCGTAAGGAATTAGGAAGGTCAATAAATTCATTTTTATAAACTTGCATTTCTTTTTTTCTGTATACATAAGACAGTGGGAATACATATTACAATTAACAGAAAGAGGGAGACTGGCTTGAATGTTCCAAGAATATGTGCATACTCTTTCTAGAAAGTTTAGAATATTGTTGTTCACCAATGCTGGGTACTTACCAGTGAAAACATTCGCACATAATCCAAGAGAATCGTTGGTTGCTTTTAAATAGGAGCATCGAGTAGGTGAATCAACCCTGGTGCCACCTCAATTTTGACAGAACATCTCCGGGGTCGACTTCAGGGGTGGGGATCGTACCTCCCCCCACCCTCTTTGACCTCATAGAAGGACTTTGCTTCTACGGATTTATCATGCCCTTATCCGGCACAGACACGATCGCTTAGAATATAAATCCTTTTTTCAAATTGATGAAAGTAGAACATAATTATTCCATTATCGTTATACTATATTTCAACATTTTTTACGTGTATATAAAAAGATAGAGAATAGTATGTTGAACAAAAAAATACATGCAAAGAGAATAAATAACAAAATATATAGACAAAAATACTTTGTAAAAAGAAAATAATCCGTAATTCATAGATAAAAATTAAGTAACAAAATATGCATAGAAAAAAATTAGTAAAAAAAAATTCAATAACTAACACACACACACACACACACACACACACACACATATATATATATATATATATATATATATATATATATATATATATATATATAAAACAGTTCCGTAACTGACTCACTGACTGACTGACTGACATACAACGCACAGACCAAACCGCTGGACCTAAAGGACTGAAATTTTGTATGGCGATTCTTCTTATAGTGTAGGGGTGCACTAAGAAAGATTTTTCAAAAATTCTTCTTAGATTTTTTAAATTAAATTTTTAAGCTGTTTTTGCAACTTTTTAAAGTTTGCATTTAAAATAATAATTTGAGGGTTATAAAATTTATATCACGAATTTATATCACGAGAAAGATCCTAAAAATTCCTTTAAAATGAGATCTTTTTCGAATCTTTACCTCTATTTTCTGATTTTTGGTGAACTTTTAAAGATTAATTTTTTGAATTTAATTTATTAAATGCCGATCACGTGATTTCTTTTTCTGGTACTTTAAATAAATTTATCGTCACGTGCATAACAACTAAATAGACAAAAAAAAATATATTTTTTTCTTGCTAATGCGGCAGACGATTGGGCATATTAAAATACAGTAAAAGATATTATGTTCCTCAAACTGTACTATATTAACTGTACTATATTCTTTAGTATTCTATTAGATTTAATTTGAATATTTTCTTCTACATTATTTTGTCTATAAAAATATCCGTTCCGATTTTTTTATAAATATATTTTTTTGTTTTTTTACATCAATTGTATACATTGATCGTCGTATTTAGGTATATATATATATATATATATATATATATATATATATATATATATATATATATATATATATATATATATTTATTTATTTTTTGACATAAGTTGCATACGTGGACCGTTGTATTTAATTTGAATGTACTCCGTAGCGAAGTGCGGGTTTTCAGCTAGTATATACACTGCTGGCCACCCAAATTGCAACACCAAGAAAGACAAGAGATATCACAACAAAATTTATTTTGTAGATAACATGTTGACCAAGTATCAAATGATTAAATTTATAGACTTCTGTGAAGTGCGGTTCCTGCCAAAATCAGTAGCCAGAGTAGCCGCCATTGTTGGAGATCACCGCTGCCACACGCCTCGGCATTGATTAAAAGAGACTTTGGAGGAGTTCTTGGGGTACAGCAGACCAAGCAGCTTCCACACGTTGCCAAAGTTGATCTGCTGTGGCAGCTGGGGATGGAATCTGGGTCAATCGTAGAGCAACCATGGACCACATGTTTTCTATCGGCGAAAGATCCGGAGAGCGAGGCGGCCAGGGAAGGAATTCAATCTTGCGATTGACGAAGAACCATTGGACAATGCGTGCCACGTGTGGTCGCGCATTATCCTGTTGAAATATGGCTGTGGGCAAGCCCTGAAGGTAAGGAAGGACAACTGGCTCCAACACCTCGGACATGTAGCGCTGGTTGTTTAAAGTACCGGCAATGCGTACTAGAGGTGTTCGAGAGTGATATCCAATACCGCCCCATACCATAATACCCGGTGCAGGACCAGTGTGGCGGTGCATAACGCAGCTGTTCAGCATCCTCTCATCACGGTGTCTCCAGACTCGAATTGCGACCATCGTGGTGTTGCAGACAGAAGCGTGACTCGTCAGTAAAGACAATTTCATTCCATTCTGCCGTCCACATCTTTCTGTCATCGCACCATTGGCGGCGGAGACGTCTGTGGTTCTGCGTCAAGGGTAGACAAAGCAATGGTCGTCTTGCGAAAAGACCACTCTGCTGTAAACGGCGTCGAATGGTACGTGCAGACACTGGATGATGCGTTACAGACTGCATGTGCTGTGCTATGGTTCGTGATGTGACTGAGCGATCCGTCACTGACATGCGCACAATTTGCCTGTCATCACGTGAAGTGGTGCGCTGAGGTGGATGCGATCGAACACGCCGGTCCGTCGTACCCTCCTGCATCCAACGATCACATATCCGCATTACATTTGTTTGGTTTCGTCCAACACGACTACCGATTTCCCTGAAAGATAATCCACAATCTCGGTAGGCCACTATCCTTCCTCTGTCGAACTCGGATACTTTATCAAAAGATGATCGCTGTTTTCGACGAGGCATAATTGATCGTTTTTTGAAAAAACCACAAGAAAAACACAATTGCCGAACTTGAAATCGTCGAAATCTCCAAGCCTTAAATAGCGCTTTGAAGTGGCGCCACAGGCTCGCGTGATGTGCGTCTGCGCTGAAATTCTAATCATTTGCATATCTCACCTCCGCTAATGCATGTTGTAAATTTCATGTTATTTGCATGTTTCCTTCAGGGTGTTGCGTTTACAGTGGCCAGCAGTGTATATATAATGAATTGAACAGATTACAGAATCAAATTCAGGGATAGGCAATTTATTTTGTCTAAAACGTGCATCTTTTCTAGTAGACAGCCAGAACTCTAGTGTGTACCGGGCTAGCGTATAGAGGTAATCTGCGGTTCAGAATTGTTGAGCAAAGGTGTTTCTTTGCAAGCTGCATGAGTTGTGCATAGGAATATCTCCTTATTTGGACATAGACAAAAGGTCAGATGATTTCGGGGCTTCCCAGGGATTGCTGAGGCTATGAAAAATATCCCTGGGTTCGTGAGAACGGAATTCGGTAATGCCATCCTAAGCATGGCAGGGAAAGAAAATTTACAGGGGATCAACTTAAAAGTTTTATACCTTTCATATATATATATATATATATATATACACACACACATATACATATATATATATATATATATATAATATATATATAAAATGACCCGAATTGGGCCACCTCTTGAAATAACACAATCGAGGCCGAAATTAAAAGCAATTCCAAATTACAAAGAATAATTGAAGTTTTTATTTATTTATTTTTTGGCTAATGTCCCTGGGGGATGACGACATAACACCCCAGTCCGGTGTACATATGAATGCAAGAAATAGAAACAGACAAATGACACAATCACAGAAGAATTTTAATGACAAACGATGACACCGGCGATGGACGATGGGTTGCAGCTCCCCTTTCTAGACGGGGCTCCATTTGCAGGTGGAAGACTGACCGGTTCCCCAGAATACAGCCAAATCTTATGCGGGAATCGAACCCACACCCCCGGCGTGACAGGCTGATGCCTTAACCACTTAGCCACTGGGCGACATAATTGAAGTTTATTCCATGAAAATAGCAACATGTTACTCGCTTCGAAGCCAGCCCGCGTCTCTCGCTGCTTGCGAATATAGACTTAGGTCAAACAGAGGTTGCCAGGAATTGGCGGAGAGAGTTTGTATATGGGAAGGCGGAGCATCTCGCCAAGTGTCAGAAGGTTACCACATTTAGAAAGAAAGTTCAGATAAGGGCGATTAAAGATTATTATTAATATTATCACACACACACACACGCGCGCATATGTATATATTACCTGCAGGAAATGTATAAACTTTAAAAACAAACACGTAAATGCTTCTAACGAATCGCATATCTTTAAAGTAACTAGGGTCCATCATTCTTCAGGATTGTCCGTCATTATACATTTTCTTTAGATCTTGAATTTAACAAAAATCATTTGCCAGTTCTGTCAAAGAGCGTTCATAAGATAAATTTGAAAAATTCTAAGAAATTTTTTGCAATGTTAGATCAGCAATTTTTCCAAAATATTCACCTGAAAAAAAATAAAGAACTTAATAAGGAAATCCATATTTAACTTTCCCGCCAGAGGCTGCCAAACTAATCGATCTAGTTTTGACACGACCTCCAACTTGTTTATAAATTCCTGAACAAGTTAAAATGTTGATTCCTGATGACCTAACAGTAAACCATTCTTTTCCCCAAATTTCTATCTTGAAAGGAGATGTTCTCGTTTATTTTGACCTTGAATTTATCATGTCTACTCCTAGAGGTTCAAACTCTGCGTTGTACAGCATCTCGTTATATACTTTAATGTACTAATTAAAATGTTGATTATTGGTGACCTAATCGCGGACCATTCCAATTTTAGTATATGTACTGCCGAAGCAAGAACATCGCGGACCATTCTTTATCCAAATTTCTATCTTGAAAGGAGATTTTCTTACCTGCTCTCAAATATTTTGCCCTTAGACATATCACTTTATTTTCGCTCCTAAAGCTTACTCGTGTATGTTGAAACCCAGTGTTATAGCGCAACTCTTTGTGCTTTAATAAACTAATTATAAAGTTGATACCTAACGACGTAATGGCAAACATTCTTTTTTTCTCTTCAAATTTCTGTCGTGAGAGGAGATTTTCTTGTCTGCTCTCGTTTATTTTGCCCTTAGGTATGACGTTTTGTTTTTGCTCCATAAACTTACCCCTAAAAGTTCAAACCCAGTGTTATAGTGGAGCTCTTTATGCTGTTAAAGAATCAAATAAAAAGTTGATTTCTGATGACGCTGACTAGGTTTCTTGTGATCTCTTTTGCCGACTTGGACGAGGGTTGGATATACGATAGTAATAATATTGGTAACATGTTGCCGATGAACTCAATAGTGCCGTGCTGTTTCAAGCCTATGTATTGCAAGGTAGTTGCTGTACAATGCAACCAGTTGCACATGTGTTGAAATTTCTGTCTTGAAAAGAGACTTTTTGGTCTCCTCTCGATTATTATACACTTAGATATATCATTTTGTTTTTGCCTCTTAAACTTGCGCTTCGAAGTTGACACTCAGTGTTATAGTGCAACGAAGTGTTATAGTGTAACTGTTATGCTCTAATGAACCAATTAAAATGTTCATTCATGCGTGATGAATTAATCGCGAACCATCCAAAATTCTGTATTGAAAGGGGTCTTTATTGTGTTCTCATTAATATAATTAATGACGTTCTTCGATAGAAAATGTTCTCTATGATTGTTTCTTGTGATCTCTTTTGCCGACATGGACGAGGGTTGGATATACGATAGTACTAATTTTGGTAACATGTTGCCGATGAAATCAAGAGTGCAGTGCTGTTTCAAGCCTATGTATTGCAAGGTAGGTGCTGTACAATGCAACCAGTTACACATGTGTTGAAATTTCTGTCTTGAAAAGAGACTTTTTGGTCTCCTCTCGATTATTATACAGTTAGATATATCATTTTGTTTTTGCCTCTTAAACTTGCGCTTCGAAGTTGACACTCAGTGTTATAGTGCAACGAAGTGTTATAGTGTAACTGTTATACTCTAATGAACCAATTAAAATGTTCATTCATGCGTGATGAATTAATCGCGAACCATCCAAAATTCTGTATTGAAAGGGGTCTTTATTGTGTTCTCATTAATATAATTAATGACGTTCTTCGATAGAAAATGTTCTCTATGATTGTTTCTTGTGATCTCTTTTGCCGACATGGACGAGGGTTGGATATACGATAGTACTAATTTTGGTAACATGTTGCCGATGAAATCAAGAGTGCAGTGCTGTTTCAAGCCTATGTATTGCAAGGTAGGTGCTGTACAATGCAACCAGTTACACATGTGTTGAAATTTCTGTCTTGAAAAGAGACTTTTTGGTCTCCTCTCGATTATTATACAGTTAGATATATCATTTTGTTTTTGCCTCTTAAACTTGCGCTTCGAAGTTGACACTCAGTGTTATAGTGCAACGATGTGTTATAGTGTAACTGTTATACTCTAATGAACCAATTAAAATGTTCATTCATGCGTGATGAATTAATCGCGAACCATCCAAAATTCTGTATTGAAAGGGGTCTTTATTGTGTTCTCATTAATATAATTAATGACGTTCTTCGATAGAAAATGTTCTCTATGATTGTTTCTTGTGATCTCTTTTGCCGACATGGACGAGGGTTGGATATACGATAGTACTAATTTTGGTAACATGTTGCCGATGAAATCAAGAGTGCAGTGCTGTTTCAAGCCTATGTATTGCAAGGTAGGTGCTGTACAATGCAACCAGTTACACATGTGTTGAAATTTCTGTCTTGAAAAGAGACTTTTTGGTCTCCTCTCGATTATTATACAGTTAGATATATCATTTTGTTTTTGCCTCTTAAACTTGCGCTTCGAAGTTGACACTCAGTGTTATAGTGCAACGAAGTGTTATAGTGTAACTGTTATACTCTAATGAACCAATTAAAATGTTCATTCATGCGTGATGAATTAATCGCGAACCATCCAAAATTCTGTATTGAAAGGGGTCTTTATTGTGTTCTCATTAATATAATTAATGACGTTCTTCGATAGAAAATGTTCTCTATGATTGTTTCTTGTGATCTCTTTTGCCGACATGGACGAGGGTTGGATATACGATAGTACTAATTTTGGTAACATGTTGCCGATGAAATCAAGAGTGCAGTGCTGTTTCAAGCCTATGTATTGCAAGGTAGGTGCTGTACAATGCAACCAGTTACACATGTGTTGAAATTTCTGTCTTGAAAAGAGACTTTTTGGTCTCCTCTCGATTATTATACAGTTAGATATATCATTTTGTTTTTGCCTCTTAAACTTGCGCTTCGAAGTTGACACTCAGTGTTATAGTGCAACGATGTGTTATAGTGTAACTGTTATACTCTAATGAACCAATTAAAATGTTCATTCATGCGTGATGAATTAATCGCGAACCATCCAAAATTCTGTATTGAAAGGGGTCTTTATTGTGTTCTCATTAATATAATTAATGACGTTCTTCGATAGAAAATGTTCTCTATGATTGTTTCTTGTGATCTCTTTTGCCGACATGGACGAGGGTTGGATATACGATAGTACTAATTTTGGTAACATGTTGCCGATGAAATCAAGAGTGCAGTGCTGTTTCAAGCCTATGTATTGCAAGGTAGGTGCTGTACAATGCAACCAGTTACACATGTGTTGAAATTTCTGTCTTGAAAAGAGACTTTTTGGTCTCCTCTCGATTATTATACACTTAGATATATCATTTTGTTTTTTCCTCTTAAACTTGCGCTTCGAAGTTGACACTCAGTGTTATAGTGCAACGAAGTGTTATAGTGTAACTGTTATACTCTAATGAACCAATTAAAATGTTCATCCATGCGTGATGAATTAATCGCGAACCACCCAAAATTCTGTCTTGAAAGGGGTCTTTATTGTGTTCTCATTAATATAATTATTGACGTTCTTCGAAAGAAAATGTTCTCTATGATTGTTTCTTGTGATCTCTTTTGCCGACTTGGACGAGGGTTGGATATACGATAGTACTAATTTTGGTAACATGTTGCCGATGGAATCAAGAGTGCCGTGCTGTTTCAAGCCTATGTATTACAAGGTAGGTGCTGTACAATGCAACGAGTTGTACATGTGTAAGATATACAAATGCTATAAGAAGAAGTCGTTAAGTTTTGTTTGACGCACCTAACCACTTTAAACAGATGTTTTTTCAAAGTAGACCATTGTGGATAGATGAAAACTGACGTGGCAAGTGGTGGAAAACTTACTACAAGATCTCCGGAGAACACATGAGAACGAAACCATCTTTTTGACTTATTGTACCCTATGTGATACACTACACATAGGCACTTCAGGGTATCCGGTCGTTCAAGACCATCTCATGGTATTCTTATAGTCACTGTTAGAGTTAGATTGGTGATGCACGTGAGAGCACGTTGCAAAAGTTCAAATATACCATTTGACAGTTTTGTATAAATTTTGAGAGACGAGCTTGGTTATTGTAAAAGTGCAGTGCAACGGATTCCAGAGTTTTATACTGACGTACAGAAATGATACCTGGGCACCCTTGTCATGGATCATCTCAGAACTTTCCAACAATGAAGGCAACGCTTTCACGTTGTTGCGTTTACTGTCGGAGGCATTTAAACATCCGCCATGTCCTAAGAGTTTTTACGCAACTTGTGTAAAAACGCTTAAAGATAAGCGTCTTTACACAAGTTGTGGCAATGGAAAACGGGTTTCTTCCAGCAAAATTTTTATGAATATATAATTATGACACCTCCATAAACGTTAAACGATAAAATAAAATCAATGCATGTAATGATGCGCCTTTAATTTGGATAAAAGTTATTGAAATATTGAGAAGAAATATTTAAAGGCGGCAACATTACATTTTTGGATATGTGTACCGGCGTAGAAGACTTTTAATTAAAGAGTAAGACGGTTTCTTTTATGTTTGGGCAGGAGAGAAAGTTGACGAAAGCGGTTAGTCTGTGGTTTCCGATCCCAGACAAGATAGCGGGGTTGGAGCCACGAATGACGTTAAAATAGAATACTCCATTGTGATACAATTTATGTGGTCCTAGAGTGAGGTCTTCTGCAGCTTACGTGGGAGGTCTGGGCGGTCGGCCTGGTGGGGGTGTGTGCGGTTTGGTGAGAGATATCCAATCGAAGATTTTGAGTTTTGGATAGACGAATAAAAACATTGCAGAACGTGGAATAGCTAGAGGTTTTATGTGAAGGTGGGATTAAATTTAGACAAAGAGGATGAAAGGAAATATATACATGGATCAGAGTTAAAAAAAGAGATGAAGGTTTTGAGGGGGAAGCTGTAGAGTCCCCGCACCCCTGTGTTGTTTAGATTGAGATTTCGTCGGGGAGGCTGCAAGGTTTCCGCACCGCTATGTTGGGTTTTCGAAGCTTCTTTTGACGAGTGAAGCTGTTAGTTACTCGTAAAGATAAATTTACGAAAAAGATACAAATAGGCCGTAGCTGAGTGGAGCCAGCCGCAGACGCAAATTTGTCAACTATTAGAGTGGAGCCCGCCTCTAAGGTTTTACATAGAGACGTCATCGAGAGCTCGTCGTGTGGACCCCGCATTTAAAGTTACTTAGAGACGTTTAGAGAGTTTGTCGAGTGGAACACGCACCCGAGTTTGAGACAAGAGTGGATAAAGTTATAGAGCGGAGACGACTTAGACATCCTACAAGATAACGAGAAGGTTCCCTCATCATAAAGCCAGACTCGACTGCCCCATGCCAAGCAAGGTTTGTGATCCCCCGACCCATCGCAGTAAATGGAAGATTAGCCATCATAAAAGATCAGCAAACTGGGTGAGTGTTGTTTTTGCATTATTTTGATTTGTTCAGTTCCCACGGTTCCAGGTTAGTTGTGATGTGTTAGAGCAATAGGATAAGTTTTTAGATTATTTCGGTTAGGGTCTGATTAGTGATTTGTAGTTTCAAGTCTTTACGCTCCCTAATACTATAAAGGTAGAGAGTTGAATAAATTGATAAATATTTTAATTAAATAATTGTGTAAGCTTAAAATTTGAAATATTGATAAAGCTGATAATTGAAGATTGAATGTTTTGCAAAGAAGGTTTATGATTATAAATGTTCGTAGCATAAGTTGTAAGTATTAGTTTTTTGTTGTTGTAAATAAATTATGATTTATTTTAAATTTACTGAGTCTGTTTAATGTTTGGTTACTTATAATTTGTTGTAACAAAATTATTTGACCTGTTCGTTTGCCAATAATATCTAGAGCTTTGGGTTGTATTCAATAAAATAAATATTAAACAACGCACCCAAATACCATTTTCCTAAAAAAATATAAATTTGTACTAACCCATTTAAGCTACGAATCATGCCCATTTAAATATTTAAGACAGGCAACACGACAATACATCCTTTTAATAACTAAGATAATTTAATAAAACAGTAGGGGGGTTCGTACTAAAAAGAATCTGCAATTTTGATTTGTTTTAAATTAGAACTTTTTTTCGTATAATATCTTTTAAAATTTTAAAATAAAGTTTTTCTAAATTTTTGGTATTTTGTGACAGCATTTTTAAACTCGAAAAATACTGTTTTTAGTTTTCTCGGTGCTACAAGAGCTTTTGGTAAAGTCCACGTATTGTAGATCTCTTTGAATTCCTCATCGCTGTTCTCTGGATCCCACTTATGAATTCACCGAACAGATGTTCGCTGAATATTATTCAGTAACAAAATATCACCTAAAATTGTTTGTAAACATCTCAGTAAATTCGTATTAGTTAACTTAAAGCTATTTGAATTAGTACATAATTATTAATACTTACCGTTATTCTTTTGCAATTGATTTTCCCAGCTTTCTTGCATTTCTTCATGACATATAATATCCTTGTCTATATCAAGTTTGACAGCAGGCTTTGACCCCCTGCTAGGATTTCAACATCCTGCTTAATTTCAGAATTGCTTGAGTTCCTGCAACGCTAATTTTGACCATTGCATTACGGTATCTGTTACGCCCACTGCATTATGAGGTTTAGCGATCAGAAAATGTAGTGCACGTCGTCACTATAGCAGCTTTGGATAATTTCATAATCCAAGAGTTGAGGAGCGAATGTGCTATTCATAGGTAAGAAAATCAATTTTACATTTGAAAGTTATTCAGTTATCATCCCATGGCATTGCAGTATTATCAAGAAATAATTTCTCTTTTTTATTTTTCACTCTAAAATGGAAACTAGAAATCCCTTTTTCGAACATTCAAAAGGTCATTCAGGCCTTTTGGTTTGACTCCTACTGATTCCCAGATTTTTAAAATCCTGTTTTTTTAGGCAACGTGGCCTATTGCATTTATAATAATTGCATTTATAATAAGTTCTTATTATACTAAGTCGAATTATCTCTTCTCACCAGTTGCACTACAGCAAAACATGATCGTCAAGCGATCTTAAAGCTGATAACTTAACCATCGCTTCATCTCTCTTTTTCAAAAGCTAATGACTTCTTACGAAGCAACTTAAAAAGAATTTAACTCTCATCCACATTTAAAATGTCTTTTGCCAAAAGCATATCGGAAAGAGATGTTATTTCTGGATCGAAACCGATCCAGTTAGCCATTGCTTGCCCGCTATTGTGCGATCCCCAATGCTTTTGCAATTTCAAGGGACTTTTCTTTGACCATCAGTTCCATTATTATAGATAGCCCTTTGGAGCATTTAACACCCTTAAAATATACGGAAATTTTTCAACTCAATTTTCGTTCATTACCTCGACCTTTATTTTCTACGTATTCCATAAGAACTTTCTCAGAATTAACGAAAATCTGGTTCATTTGCGATTTGGCACAACCATACTTTGCAGCCAGTTTGCGAAAAGATTTAAAAAACAAACAAACAACAAACTGCTCTTCTGATCATTAATGAATTGTGAATTAATCATTAATCTGATGGAAGCCTAAACACAGCACTTTAACTCTCAGTGGGTTCTCCAGAATCAACCATTACCTTGAACTTGTATTATGCCAACATCTTATTAGTTTTCCGAAACGTGAGAATTTTTTCGTTATGAACTTTTGTCAAAACAATACGTGATCTTTCGATCCGTGGATAAGCCGCTGAGTGGAGGAAACAACGTCTTCGTTATATAATCACATGTAGGGGTAAGTAATGTGCGCTGCTAATAGAATTTGTTCGTGGAAGGGAATTTAATTGGGGATAATATTATAAACAGTGCCGCCTGTTTTAGAATTAGGTCTTTTCGACAGAAATTTTTGATGTATAACTATTTTTTTGAGCTTCTAACAGAGAGCAGGATCTAGGACGGTTTAATCGACTACTTGCCGTTCGGTAAATCAGGCGTCTGTTCCGAGGTAAATTTCAAGTATTTCTTAAAAATCTCTTCTAATTATTTTCCTTTTAAAAATTGTCTGTTTAATGATTTGGATATAGTGCTCACGAAATGCGAAAATTTAAATTTTTCTGTAATAGATAAACATACGGTAAAATTTATTATTTATGCAATTTTATATATTGAAAATATCTCGCTAGTTATGTAGTGTTTATTAGTAAACAACCGAATTATAAATTTATGTATATACGAACGCACACACACACATAATATATATATATATATATATATATATATATATATATATATATATATATATATATATATATATATATATATATATATAATTAATTTATTGGTAATATATAAATACATGATATAAAAATATGCATCTTATATATATATATATATATATATATATATATATATATATATATATATATATATATATATATATATATATATATACAGTGGAGTATCGATCTATCGTTTTTCAAGGGAACGATTGAAATGAACGATAAATGCGGGAAAACGATAGATGCGGAAACAAAACAAAGCAATATGATCGACGATCGATCGAGATTCCACTGTATATATATATATATATATATATATATATATATATATATATATATATATATATATATATATATATATATATATATAATTATTGGTAATAGATAAATACATGATATAAAAGATATGCATCTTATATATAATCTCGATCGATCGTTCCCCGAATGATCATTTTCCCGTATGTATCGTTTATTTCACCCAGTCCCGAATCAATTCCATAGAAAATAAGAAAAAACAGACCGCATGGATCGTTCCTCGATCCATCGTTTTCCCGCAATATTCGTTCAGAATATCGCAGCTTTATACTAATTTTTCGGATCGATCGTTTTTTCATAATAACTGAATCTGAAATATAAATGCCTGGATTGAGCTAGAATGACGCTATAATGAAACAATGAGCAGAACATTTCAGATATAAGGTCTCGTATTTTTGTTCTCTCCTGTTTAGCCTGGTTTCGCGTTATAGTTCCACTCCCATTATTTGTTCGTCGTTGGTGTTCCTTTAATTTTTTAGACCCTGGAGTATCCTATTTTCGGCAACTCATTCCAAATTCTCCGGCAATTCAACATTTCTTTTTTCTTATCAGCAATGGCTCACAGTCAGCCGATCTGAGCGGTTCCGGCTGCCCTCTGGCTTTTCTTTTGGTCTTGGTATGGAAGCATCCTGGTGTTTGGTCTAGGGTGTGAGAAGTTTTTAATTGCTGCAGTCTACACTGGCAAATTAGGATTTCACCCGGAAGGCAGAACTTCCTGGTGGTCTTATGTCGGACCCCATCTAGTGCAATGGAATGGATCTAGTTACAAACGATTCTCGGCTGCCGCTTCTTTATACTCTCACACAATTACCGATACCGAAAAGAATTCAATTTGCGACACAGAAAAAATTATTGTTTACTTGTGGAGAGAAAACCGCCAAAAAACAAACGAAGATTAAGTACTTTTAATTGAATCAAAATTCCTGTGTATTTACGTGTATTTTTTTATTATTATTATTATCTTGGATTTCAGTACAACTTTGTAATTTTATCTTCAGTTACACTACAGTTATGTAAGCATTTATGTATGTGAGTAAATATATTTTAGGGATATCAAAGTTTAAGGTATGTTAATACTTTTTTGTATGTTCCCGCATCTATCCTTTTCCCGCATCCATCGTTTAGTTCAGTCAGTCCCTTCGAAAACGATGGATCGAGATTCCACTGTATATATATATATATATATATATATATATATATATATATATATATATTAAAACTATCATGAAAATTAAATAGTGTTTATCAATATACAATCTATATTATGAATTTATGTGCATATTATGTATTTCATATGCGTATTAGAAGTTTAGATAAAAAACTTCATGCTTATAAATTTGACTTAACTCAATTCATTAATACGATTCATTAAGTAGTTAAAGCCTCAAATTATCTAAAAATGGCTGCGAAATACCTCTTAGCAAATCACTTCCGATTGTTTGGAGATTTTAGAACTAAGTGTTAGAGGGTACAAACTCCCTCCTTCAAAAACTCTTTTAATGATTCTTATGATTTGATAATCTATCATTCCAAAAAGGTTCTTCTGGGAAGTTGTGTTCTTTCACGCTTCTGTTTGTTGATGAATAGCAGATTTCTGTCGGTAACGGTCTCACACTGTGTTTACAGATGGATTTTGCGTGCTTATAATGCTTAGAGATAGAATTTCTATATGGAAAGGGGGTGCTATGTTTCAGGTGCTGGTACGACTTGGCTTTAAAGCTTCCACAAAATCGGAAAATTGATAATTTTGTGTTAAATAAGATACAGGATGCGGTGGAATGTACTTACACATTTCTGAAGGTCACTGGTAAGGGAGTGGTGTGGATAGGGTGGTAACAGTTCAGGTGGATTTTCTAGTTGTCAGTAGACACCATGAGTGGGTTCGGTGAACATCGCGGTTTCGTTATCGAGGCGTTCTTTAAGAACATCGATTCTATAACTGTGTTTTAAAGGACATATAGGACGTGCTTCGAGTTCTTTGCAAATAATTCCATTCCTGATAAAAAAAAATGAATTCTGCGATGAGTTTCAAACATGAGAGCTCAACTTGAGATCGCAGACTCCCTGGCGAATGCGGGTGCTTGTGAAGCTTCGGTGCCTTCTGCGCCTCTCACCTGTATGGAGTTTTTGTCCAGAACTAAATGCAAAAATAAAACCTCTTGGCTCGTTCCACCGGTGCATCACTGGTATCAGAGTAATCGACCGGGTGGCTCTCTGGCACTTAGTTGTAACAGGCAAGATCAAGCCACTCTTACTCGCTTTTTCAGCGGGCATATTAGACCTTTGACATATTCTGAGGGTTCTAAGTGTTTTGAAGTCTGCTCCAATTGTTCTACTGAGCGGGCTTCCCCTGAACTTATGGACTTCAGGCTTGCCTGGGGCTCTCCAGGCGGGATCTAGCTGCCACTCCATTGATGGTTCGGGATTTCCTTAGGATGTTCAGTGTCATGGACCTCATATCGCCCTGCTAGTCTTTGGGGATGTGCAACAACAACAACAACAAACATGGGGGCAAGTGGGACTGCATTACCAGGGAAACCAAATGGTCGTCTTCGGAGCAATGGAACACCTGAGAATGTGCAACGAGTCCATAAGTTTGCTATTCGTGAGGAAGTTCGTGAGGAAGTTTGCTATTCGTGAGGAAGCCATTCCCCTAGAGATGTCCAACAAAGTGGAAAACTTTAGAGAAAGGCTTCGGCAGTGCATCGCCAATAACAGGTGCCACCTGAGTGATGTCATTGTCAAAACCTAGGGGAAAAAACTAGACTGTTAATACTTTTCGAAAATATAAAGTTTTATTCTGTAAATTGTTCCGTTCGCTTTCTATGACCCTTCAAAATGTGGGAGTCCATTCTGCTGCACCATGTATATATGGGAAGTCAAATCGGAGATTTATTGGATTACAAGGCAATTAAAATGCTTTTAATCTGGGCTAGTACGGAATAGAAGTTGAAAAATGAAACAAAATTATAAATCTGTGGCATTATAGCGGATGTCGATATGTAATTTTTTCATGTTTTCGGCAAATTAAAAAAGAAACTATCGTTGTGAAATATAAAATCATGCAATGAAGTTTTTCAATCCAAATATTCTCTAGTTAATACTCATATTCAACCTCAAGCGTATGGTTGGTTTTCAATGAAAATTTTCAATTAGGGACAAAAATATTGAATTAGGGACCAAGTATTACCTCTTTTATAAATAACAGCATTTGCCTACATGAATAACTCAGTATTATTTCATAATTCCACTATCAGCTTTCGCCACATGAAAGAAACAATTTTAAGTGTGACATATCAACTTAAAACATAAAATTGAAGTTTTCGGACATATCAACATCAGCCATAGAAATATAACTGTCAGAATTTTCCTACTAATGCAAGATGGGGTTACTTTGTGACGGATTTTAAGTTCTTTCCTGCGCCAGCCGATCGGTTTTAAAAGCAGCCCAAAACGAACAATTGCAAAACATTGGTACATCCTTTCCTTACGTAGTAATGTATTGCGCCAACTCGGATCTTTAATTATAATTGAAAAATTAAAGTTAAAATGTGTCACAAAGTTGCCCCGCCGAGTGGGGCTACTTTGTGACATCTGTATTTTCGCCTTGAAATCCAAGAGGAAAAATTACTTGCTTTAAAGAGACAGTAAAACGCTCAGTTAGCAAACGCTAACAGTTAGACAGTAAAACGCTTATTATAAGCTTGATACACAATTATATATACCTACTACAAATATTGGATAGCTTTATCAAGTATATCTTTGACACCAAAGAAACCTCGGGTGCCCAGGGCAGACACCAGTTCTTTCAGAAGATGAGGAAATTCGTCTTTCGGCACATTCTGCTCCTTCTAATCTCGGGGCATACCTGTCCTGAATACAGACGAGACGCTAGAGCAGCATGATTCCACCATTGCGATATAGTTCGCACGTTTCCCTATTAACAGAGTTGATAAAAAGTACATTTCAGACATAAATCATTAAAATAATGGTTTAACTGATAAAGCGTAGACATATTTGGGCTACAAAAATGTGGTGCTTCATGTATTTGGTAAATACAGGGTTTGCATAAAAAGTATCGGGAACAATTTTTTCCCGACGTGACTGTACATAGGAGCACGCTCGAACCATGCATGTTTGGTAGTGGGGATGTGACCTACAAGACGCACCATGCTCCAGTCTTCTGCGAGCGTTCGTTCAGGCTAGAACGTGTTTTTAGTGGACCCCTGTCGAGTGACTCGGTGCAAGTGCAAAATTCAGCGAAAGATTGAGCCACCAAATTTTGTGTTGGACTGGGGAAATCGGGCCCGGAGACGTTGGGCATGATACGCCAAGTGTTCAAGGATGAAAGCATGTCACAAACTGCAGTTTTTAAGTGGCACAAGCTCTTCAAAGATTGACGAGAGAGTGGGGAGGACGAGCCTCGCGCTGGACGGCCGTCGACCTCAAGAACGGACGACAACGTGCAACGAGTGCGTGAAGTGCTGAATTCAGACCGTCGGTTAAGTGTGCGCATGGTCACAGATAAAACTGGCATTGATAAGATGACAGTGCACAGCATTATCACTGAAAATTTGGCGATGCGAAAGATCTGAACTAAACTCGTCCCGAAGGTCTTGACGGATGACCCAATGCACCCAGTCACACCTGCTCCATGATCACTAAGTACCTGACGATAAATGGCATCGCGACGATACCCCAACCCCCTTACAGTCCCGACTTGGTATCAGCAGACTATTTCCTATTCCCAAAAGTGAAATCCTCCCTCAAAGGACACCACCATGGAACCCTAAGTGCCGTCAAAGAAGCTTGCACGCATACCCTTAAGGACGTTCCGGAATTCGCCTACCAGGGAACCTTCGAGTCGTGGAAAAGCCACTAGCAAAAGTGTGTCGACGCTCAAGGGATGTATTTTGAAGACTTTTGAGGAATTGTAGCAATATCTCAAATAAATTAATTTTTCCGAAACTTTTCCCGATACTTTTTATACAAACCCTGTAATGCCCAATACAGCATGCGAGAGAGAATGTAACGTCATAGAATAATCTGACCGTTCACAAGGCTTCGTTTCCTTGGTGGGAGCATCTGGCGTTCAATGTGGATGTGGAATTTTGGTAATCCCATGTCTCATCCGAAGAGAAGATCCCTCAGAAAGTGTTCACTCGGGGGGGGGGGAGCTTTTTTCCCCCCATGAAGGTTGGAAGGTGTCAAAAGCGACGGTCACCGGGAGATGAGGAGATTATGGACACATGGTAGAAAGCATCACCCCGCATTTACACAGCCGCGAACTAGGAGAGTCGAATAAGGGTGAAGAGTGACAGATGGCTGTGTAAACGGACCCCCACGCCGATAAACCCCCTATTCCCCTCCCCAATCGTGGCGCTCGCTTCGGGAACGGTTTTTCAGGTCCGAGTCAAAGGGACGAGGCCGAACTCCCCCACGTTGGGGGGGGTCAAAGGGGGGAATGGTGACCGGATCGCAAAGGGATGAAGGGCGACGGGGAGGGGGGGGGTCAAAGGGATGAATGGCGTCGGGAAGTTGAAAAAATGACAACAAGAGGAGGGAATGTGAGAACGGTCATTCGGGTCGATTAGTCATGCTCCTGGAGCGTGACTAATGTCTCGCGAGGGGACGAGGGGTGGCTCATTCACGCCTATGTAAATGCGGTATCAGAGGAGTGCCGGACAGCCACGGGAACGGTGTTACATTGCAAAGTAGAAAAAGAACCGTGTCTTTACTTAACGGCCAAACTAACAAAAGCGCAGGAATTACCTAATTGGTTAGAATCAGTCATATGGCCTGTACTTATGACGTACGATTAATAATCGAGTGGTTTCCAACATCGTGTTTTCTCGGGATCACGCGCACATTACTATGTACTGATAGTGAGTAAGACTTTGAAAACAGGCCTATTTATTACAGACAAACTTAATGAGGACCATAGTTGTAATTTTATTGAGTGTCTGAATCAATTGCGGGGTTGGAATATTCTAGAATGATTCAGCGGCACGTGCATTAAGGGGTTGTAAAAATTATCAATTGTTACTTTTAGATCGCATTTTGGAAAAGTGGTTGGGCTGTATTAAAAAGATAATTTGGAATATGCTTTAAAAGTAATTTAGGAGAACGCGTTTATTTATTACATAACTAAATAACTAACTAATTAAATATACATACATATATATATTATATAATAATAATAATAATAATAATAATAATAATAATAAAAGGATTATTTTTATAAATATCCTGTGCTCTACATAAAAATAATCTCTCTATATAAAACAGTTCCGTAACTGACTGACTGACATATAACACACAGCCCAAACCGCTGAACCTAAAGGGCTGAAATTTTGTATGGCGATTCTTCTTATAGTGTAGGGGTGCACTAAGAAAGATTTTTGAAAAATTCTTCTCAGATTTTTTAAATTAAATTTTTAAACTGTGTTTGTAACATTCTTTAAAGTTTGCATTTAAAATGATAATCCGAGAGTTATAAAATTTATATCACGAGAAAGATCATGCAAATTCCTTTAAAATGAAATATTTTTAGAATCTTTACTTCCCTTTTCTGATTTTTGGTGAATTTTTAACGATCAATTTTTAGAATTTAATTTATTAAATGCTGATCACGTGGTTTCTTTTCTTTATGTGATACTTTGAATTAATTTTGCGTCACGTGCATAACAACGAAATAAATTGACTAAAAGAATATTGAAATACAGCAAAAGATAAAATTTAACCATTAGACTAATTGAGATGGAACTTTTATAAGAATTTAATTCAAATTAGTATGTTTTATGAATATTAAACATGCAAGTTAATTGCATACATTGTATTTTATTTGAATATTTTCTTGTACATTATTTTGTCTGTAAAAATATCCGTTACGATTTTTTTATAAATATATATTTTTTTGGCATTAACTGCATACATTCACCGTTGTATTTATTATAAATATATATATATATATATATATATATATATATATATATTTTTTTTTTTTTGCATTAATTGCACACATTGACCGTTGTATTTATTATATATATATATATATAATAAATACAACGGTCATATATATATATATATATATATAATAATTTATATATATATATATATATATATATAATAATTTATATATATATATATATATATATATATATATATATATATATATATATATATATATATATATATATATATATATATATATATATATATATATATATATATATAAATATATATATATACAAATATATATATATATATTTATATATATATATATATATATATATATATATATATATATATATATATATATATATATATATATATATATATATATATATATATATATAATATTGGCATTAATTGCATACATTGACCGTTCTATTTAATTTGAATGTACTCCGTAGCGAAGCACGGATATTCAGCTAGTGTTTTATAAATGTAATAAAATAAATATTTGAAAAACGCAAATAATATTTTAAAACTTAAATCATTCGGAGAGAAAATTTGGTATAGTGTATTTTAAAGGATTATAAATTCCTCTGTTGGGTGAAATTTATAAAATGAATCCTGTTGCAAGGTGCAGAAAAGTTAAGGCTGTCTGAAAATACCATTTTTATTGCATTATCAGCATCTATGTAGCTGTAAATAGCAGACAATTTTTCTCCATAGGTTAACACTGAGATGAGAGAACCCAGTAGAGTTAGTACACATCAGCCTTAAAGATGTTTATGATTTACGGAAGCAGCTCACGTGTAAACAAAAACAGTTTAACATTAATAAAATAATAATAAAAAGAATCTAGATTTTCCATATCTGAAAAACACATCTCCCGTAATTCTCTATTCGTAATTTATTTCTCTCATAAAATGTTAATTTACGGAGCAGCTTTCGGCAAACCCAGTTTTTATAAGTCTACTTGTTTTGTTTCCGAGGAGCCGTTATCGTGACGGCGCGCGTAGCAATAAACCACCAGAGGACTGACAAACGATCGGATTTAGAAGTTCAGACTTACGTTCTCTCGGACACAGACCTTGGCAGACAGGAAACAACGCATCTCATAAACAATCAAGTCGAAATGAGATTCATTCATTCATTTATTTCATGCGTATTGCGTATGAATGAATGAATGAATGAATTGGGCATTTTTTTTTCGTCTGCGGGGTGAAAGGAAAACTTTAAAAACAGATCACTGATGAATACGAAGCGCTATATAAACACGACGTTTATGTGTACTAATGCGTTTTGAATTACACCCTCAGGTGTCCCAAGTTGTATGTCGAACCTAATGCTATTAACTCATAATTGCATACAAAAACACAATGGGTTTGAAGGGGTTCGCCCAAGGCCTTACAAATGGGGCAGAAATCGTCTGGCACAATGAAAGGTTGCCGTGTACTAACCCTATTGGATTCGCACACCTAAATGTTAACCTATGGAGAAAATTTGTCTACTATTCACAGCTACATAAATGCTTATCTATATACATAAAACAGTTTAGTAACTGACTGACTTACTGATTGACTGATTGACTGACTGACATACAACGCACAGACCAAACCGCTGGACCTACAGGGCTGAAATTTTGCTTGGCGATTCTTCTTATAGTGTTGGGGTGCACTAAGAAATATTTTTTGAAAAATTCTTCTTAGATTTTTTAAATTAAATTTTAAAGCTTTTTTGTGTAACTTTTTTAAAGTTTGCATATAAAATAATAATCTGAGGGTTATAAAATTTATATTACGAGAAAGATCCTAAAAATTCCTTTAAAATGAAACCTTTTTCGAATCTTTACCTCCATTTTCTTTAAAGGAGAACTTTAAAAACAGAGCACTGATGAATACGAAGCGCTATATAAACACGACGTTTATGTGTACTAATGCGTTTTGAATTACACCCTCAGGTGT
Organism: Dolomedes plantarius; assembly: GCA_907164885.2. NCBI lineage: Eukaryota > Metazoa > Arthropoda > Arachnida > Araneae > Dolomedidae > Dolomedes > Dolomedes plantarius. The sequence goes on from OU015499.1 coordinate 59,984,318, forward strand.
CCCAGGTTGTATGTCGAACCTAGTGTTATTAACTCATAATTGCATACAAAACACAATGGGTTTGAAGGGGTTCGCCCAAGGCCTTACAAATGGGGCAGAAATCGTCTGATACAATGAAAGGCTGTCGTGTACAACCCTACTGGATTAGCTCACCTCAATGTTGAGCCGTGGAGAAAATTTGTCTACTATTGACAGCTACAAAAGTGCAGATAATCTAATAAAAATGGTATTTTCGGAGAGCCTGAACTTTTCTACACCTATAGAAGCCTATATGGACCTGGTCTGGATTTTCCGGCCGGGGGCACTATGAACAACAACAACGTTATTATTATACTTAACAAATAATGTACTTAATAATAATAATTTGCTTTAATATTAATATTTGGCTACCATGTTCGTATCTTCGTCTTGCCACGTACGGCAATCGAGGTGAGTTGAGTTGTTCTACAAAAAAAAAGGAAAAATTTTATTGGAAAGGAACCTCAAAAAACATTTCTTTAGTTTATGTCCCAATTTAAGTCGTTTTATGTCCCAGTAATAATACCAGCTGTTTTAAAGACAGGTCAACATCGCATGAGGGATATCTGAAGTCAAGCCTTTTAATGTGAAGGTTTTTTTCAAAGGAGGTTATTGCCATTCTTACAGCATTTTCAATCGCGTCTTTTATCTTTCATCTCTTCCCTTATCTTCTTTTCGCTGCCGTTTCTTCTGTGTCAAGGATTCCGGTTTTGTTCTCCAAGGGCAGGGACATGTTTCTGTGCATTTTCATTTTCAATTTTTCTACCGTATTGACGAGTATTTATTGATTACTTCATCTTGTAAAAAAATAAATGTCTCTCTCCTGCACGTGACTATCAATAATTGTAAACAGTTTTCCTGGTTTTGAAACTGATTTTTCTTAGCTGTTTTTAGCATTTGAGCTTTTTTAAAGCTTTTTGAATTCAATTTTCAAAGAAAAGAAACCCGATTGAAGCTATCGGATCATCATTTCTTTCTTACAGTTAGAATCAGCGAGCATGTTTTCTTTCTTTCTTTCTTTTTATTTAGGATGCTTTCCAATAAAAATCTTCAACTACTCAAATCACCTCGATTGCTGTTCATGGAAGACTGAGACACGGACATAGTAGCCAAATATTAATGTTAAAGCAAATTATTATTATTATTATTTGTTAAGTATTATAATAACATAATTAACAAATAATAAAATTAATATAATTTTTTATATTTTTATTTTATTGATTATTATGTTTACAATTAATTATTATTGTCGTTCGTACAAGGCTGAGATATGAACATGGTAGCCAAAATATATTAGTTAATTTTAGAGCAAATTATTATTATCATTATTATTAATAAAGTATAATAAAATATAACTCACAAATAATAAAATTAATGTAATTTTTTATGTTATTATTTTATAGATTATTATGTTTGCAATTAATTAATATTATTATTGTCGTTCATGTAAGGCTGAAATATGAACATACGGTAGCCAAAATTTATTTGTAAATATTAGAGGAAATTATTATTATTGTTATTATTAATAAAGTATAATAATAATAATATGAATAAAAAACAATAAAATTTATGTAGTTTAATATATTATTATTTTATTGATATTTATGTTTATAATTAACTAGCGGCCCGTCCCGACTTTGTACGGGTTGAACAATTATCTATCTTAAGTAGATATTAGGTAGATTTAATTTATTTTAAAACCTCATGGTATACCACATTTTTTGTTTCGTTTTTCTGAGGTTTTAAAATAAACTGATTCTCCGCATTTCCTGACCTAGAGAAACCAACATATAATTGTCCATGAGTAAAGCAATCTGTCCGTAAGTCAAGTCCAATATATTTGTATGTTTGACCTTGGGATTTGTTGATGGTGATGGCAAAAGAAATTTTCATTGGAAACTGTAAAGTCAGGCACTGAATTGTTTCCGGGGGCCACCCACATGTCGATTTTGATACGATTCGGCCACATAGCCTATCCCCTACAGAGTCCACACACTAAAAAACACGAAAAAAGCACCATAAATGGCACAAAAAATTTAATAACTTTTTTTAAATTAAAAATTAAAAAATCCGGCTACGTCAGGCACTGAATCGTGTCACGCGTGTGCCGATTTTGGTACGACTCGGCCCCATAGTCTCGCTACCAGCCAGGATAGCCACGGAAGCTGTCGAAATAAGCAACTTTTAGGGGCAAAATCATTAAAACATTAATTAAAAATACTCCGGGGCCCAATTTTCAAAAATTAATATGCCTATGTATTAATCTGAACTATCAACTATATCTATACAAAATTTCAGCTCAATTGAAGCAATACTTTTTCACTTATAAAGGAACAAATATAGTCCTATTCGAAATAATCAATAAATTTCACAGTTTCAATGAAACACCATAATTTTTGAATAAAGTTCAATAATTAAAGTTCGATTTACGCAAATTGTGCATAAAATTGTACATAAATTCAAAAACATAAAGTTAAATAAAGTTCTGTAATATTACACCAATAAATTTCCAGTTGATAACCAATAAATTGTAAATTTTTTTTACCTTAAATGTCCAATAAAAAGCGTAGTTCCAAATGAAATTTTCTTCAATAAACCCTTAAACGTAGCCAATTTCAAAAATCCTTTTTGTATTTATCAATACCTCTTCCACTTGAATCTTTAAAATATTAAATGTTTTACTGATAATAAATGAAAATGTAGTTTCATGTGTTGCTATGGTTACTTGACTATGGTTGACAAAGGAAAAGTTGTAAAGGTGAAGCATCAGCTCAACATTTAGCCCAACATAACTTTCTTTGTACTGATCAGATATACATAATATATAGCCTATGTCCATCTGGAATAATGTACCTTTCAAACAGTGAAAGAATTTTTCAAATAGGTGCAGTGGTTCCGGAGATTACCCTCCACATACAAAATCCGCTCTCTCTTTATATATTAGTATAGATTATTGTTATTGCAGTTTTGGCTAGTCGCCGAAGTATATTTATTAATATTAGAGCAAATTATTATTATTATTTAAGTACATTAATAATATAATCAACAATTTATAAATTAATATACATTTTTAATTGTTATTTTATTAATTATTTTTCTTACTACTTATTGTTATTACTACCGTTCGTGCAAGACTCAGATATGAACATGGTAGTTAAAGTATTTTTATTAATATCAGAGCATTATATTCATTATATTATATTATATTCATTATTATCATAGTTTGTTAAGTATAGTAATAACATAATTAACAAATAATTAAATTAATGTAAATTTTATTATTATTATTTTATTAATTATATTGTTTATTATTATTAATTATTATTATTGCCGTTCGTGCAAGACTTGCTACCATCTTATCCAAAATATTTTTGTTAATAAAAGCGAAAATTGTTATTGTTATTATTATAATTATACTAGTACGTAAACGTCAAAACATGACGGCTAGATACTAAATAAATGTACTAATACACAAATTATACTAAAGAAATTATTGCCAAATATTGAAAATCATAATAATGCGAAGCAACAAATTGATGTGTTTAAGCGGCCTCGTGCTTAGTGAATATCTAAAGCCAGATTTAAAAATGTCACTGAGTATGCGCAGATAGCAATTTTTTAATAGTAAATTATCGCTAATTAAACAGCGCGAAATAAACAATTTTCACCAGGTTTAATCTTATATTTCACAAACATAATTATCATAAAAGTAAAAAATGGCAGAGAGAGAGAAAGAGAGAGACACAGAGACTTGGAATAATCATGTTTATCATTAAAACATGTCACTGAGCATGCGCAGAAACAGTGAGTTTCTAAAGCCAGATTTAAACATGCCACTGAGCATGCGCAGAAATCAATTTTTAATTGTAAAGTTGGTATCCGTCAAAACATGACGGCTAGATAGTAAATAAATGTACTAATACACAAATTATACTTAACGCATCATCCCTAAATGTTGAAAATCATAACATAATTATCATAAAATTAAAAATGGCACAGAGAGAGCTTGAGACACTCCTAGGAATAAACGCGTTTATCATTAAAACATGTCACTAAGCATGCGCAGAAACTGAATATCTAAAGCCAGATTTAAACATGCCACTGAGCATGTGCAGAAACTGAGTATCTAAAGCCAGATTTAAACATGCCACTTAGCATGCGCAGAAATCAATTTTTAATTGTAAGTTATCGCTAATGAATAGAAATTGAGGTTACAAAAACCAAACTTGACAAATTTACAGATTGCAATCTTTCTTTTAAGACCAAATTGAAGTAAATCGATGCAGTAGTTTTCTCTCACGGACTGCCCAAAAAGTCAGCTTAGCAACTTAAATATATAGTTGTTAAGTAGATTAAAAATCTCATCAAAATATGAAAATTTAATTCTTAGGATACACACGCACACACACACACACACACACATATATATATATATATATACATACATATATAAATTTCGATACACCTAAAGTTTCTTTATGATAGCTTTCAAAAATAAAATATGAAATACTATAACACTTCTTATCTATCACTTCATTTTGTTCTGAAACTAGGAAAACTTTTTGAGACCCACTATTGAAGATTATGATATAACCTTGAGCAGTGGTGCGCAAACTCTTTCGACCGCGATCCACTTTCTTTAAATAAAAATTTAATCGATCCCCAATGAAAACTTTTTGGTAGTATCATTTTTTTTAATTATGAAAATGTTAACAAAAAAAAAGGAAAAATCAAATTTTTACAGATTATATTAAAAATCGATGAACTGTAGATTTTGGGTATAGCTATATTAACTCTGCATAACGTTAAAAAAAGTATTGCTTTTCTTCTACACTTGTTTTTTGCCAAATCTCACGTGACGGAAACGTCATGTAAAAAAAAAAAAATTCAATATATGTTTGTATTTTATTAAGGTGAAAATTAGCGAAAACTAAAATTGAAATAGAGCATAAACTCAAAATTATAAGTTTCATATCAAAATATCGAAAAATATAAACTTTATATATAAAACAGTTCCGTAACTGACTGACTGACTGACTGACATATAACGCACAGACGAAACTGCTGGACCTAAAGGGCTGAAATTTTGCATGGCGATTCTTCTTATAGTGTAGGGGTGCACTAAGAAAGATTTTTGAAAAATTCTTCCTAGATTTTTTAAAATTAAATTTTTAAGCTGTTTTTGTAACATTCTTTTAAGTTTGATTTAAAATAATAATCTGAGGGTTATAAAATTTATATCACGAGAAAGATCATGTAAATTCCTTTAAAATGAAATCTTTTTAGAATCTTTACTTCCCTTTTCTGATTTTTGGTGAATTTTTAAAGATCAATTTTTAGAATTTAATTTATTAAATGCTGATGACGTGGTTTCTTTTCTTTTTGCGATGTTTTAAACTAATTTTGCGTCCCGTGCATAACAACGAAATAGACAAATATATATATTTTTTTTCTTGCTAATGCGGCAGACGATTGGACATCTCTCTATTCTAAAAAAAAGTAACTCCCGCTGCCGCAGCCGCCGCTGTCAAAAGCTTGTCACGCTATCTCCTCCGAAACCGCTGGGAGTATGGAGTCGAGACCGATACCAATGGATACAGAAAAACGTGGGGAACAAAGTAAGACATGTCTCATCTTCGTCGGACTTTAAGTTTTTTTCTATTTTATGTTTTGTGGAAAAATATTGATCTTTTCATCTTCAGATTACGATAACTCGCCAAAAAATGATCGTAGAATTTTGATCGTTTTACAATCTAAGATTACAGACATTTCTCTTTCAAACTAGACCTCATTTGTGTAAAAATATTTTAAAACAGACTAATATTTTCATCAAAAATGAAACACAGTTTTTCAAGAAATATCGTCCCCTATGTGGATGTAATATCGATGCTCCTCGAGATTTTATCTTACAAAGAAAATATTTACATCATCTGGAAGCTTAAATCTTTCTAATTCATATAAACCTCACTTCAAGTCTATATCTTAAATTTTCGATTTTTAATTGAATTTTAAAGCTGATAATTCAACAGTGATGAAACGGCCTTCGCATTAAGGGTGACAACAGTAAATGGATGGAAGCAGTTACATTGCCCGAGAATCACCCCTATGTATCTCGCTATTAGCCATAACAGAGGAGCGAGCGTAGCCCCTAGTTATCCAAAAAAATATTAAAATACAGTAAAAGATATGGTCCTCAAACTATACTATATTACCTGTACTATATTCTTTAGTATGTTCTATTAGATTTAATTTCAATATTTTCTTCTACATTATTTTGTCTATAAAAATATCCGTTACGATTTTTTTGTAAATATATTATTTTGTTTTTTAAGCATTAATTGCATACATTGACCGCTGTATTTAATTTTAATGTACTCCGTAGCAAAGCATGGGTATTCAGCTAGTTTATATATATATATATATATATATATATATAAACATATATATATATATATATATATATATATATATATATATATATATATATATATATATATATATACACACACATAAACTGAAGTAGTATATAATTAGTGAGAAAGTCGAGTGTGGACCTCAGATAATATTTTTTCAATATTTGGCAAAATATTTGAGATTGCTGGTATCATACTGCCTTTATAGTCAAGACTGCTGTGTTCTAACCCTATAGGACTCGTTCTCCTCAGTGTTAACCTATGGAGAAAATATGTCTACTATTTAGAGTTACATAAATGCTGATAATCCAATAAAAATGGTATTTTCAAATAGCCTGAACTTTTATGCACCTTACAACAGGAATCACTTTATAAATTTCGTCCATGAAAGGAATTTAGGAGCGTTTAAAACGCACTACACCAGACCTTTTCCCCTGAATAATTTAATTGTCCCTGAATAATTTAAGTTTTGAAACACAAGTTGTCAGGGCTAAAGGTATCCAAAAGTCATGACTTATTTTTACTGAACTATCATGGGCGTAGTGTGCTACTGACTTTTTTTTTTTTTTTGGGGGGGGGGGGAATGAATTGCATTCAGTCAGGGCCCTCCTCCGCGCATTGACTGCCTGGTGGGGTCCATAAAATATAAAATATGATTTTTTAAAAAATTGAATAACAATAGAATTGATGTTTGAGTAGTATTCAAAAGTTATACAATGAGAAAAATAAATGTAATATAAATAAAATGAGAAAAAAAAATATAGCATCGAATTTTTGGTATAGATCATATCGTTGTTAAAAACTATGTTAAGTCTAAAGCCAATCGGAATCTTCAGTTTCACAGTTTGAAAAAGCGGGAAAAAAACCAACTTTCTTAAAGGTTTTCTACAATTTTCCTATTTTAACTGTATTTGTTATTGACGTTTAATTTATTTCAAGTTAAGTTGGAGGGGGGGGGGGACGTACCCCTCGTGATATGTTTTAATATCAATCATTAACTTCGACCATAGTATCATCGATTTCGTTGTGTGCACCTTTTGTAGCACAACAAACCTCTAAATGGGAATCCAGTTCTCTCCAAGTGTTCGGTAGCATATCAGGAGTTATTACACGAATTGCTTGAATGATGCGCTTCTTCAACTCACGCACAGTTTCAATTTTTTGTTTATACACAACGGATTTAATGAATCTCCAAGCAAAAAAGTCTAATAACTCCTGAGATGCTACGAAACACTTGGGGAGAACTGGATTCCCATTTAGACGCTTATCGTGCTATAAAAGGTGCACACATCGAAATATATGATACTACTAGCTGAAAACCCGTACTTCGCTACGGAGTACATTCAAATTAAATACAGCGGTCAATGTACGCAATTCATGCCAAATATATATATATATATATATATATATATATATATTATATGATAAATACGACGATCAATGTATACAATTGATGTAAAATATTTATATATATATTTATAAGAAAATCGTAAAGGATAATTTTATAGATAAAATAATGTTGAAGAAAATATTCAAATTAAATCTAATATAAAGAATACTAAAGAATATAGTACAGTTAATATAGTACAGTTTGTAGAACATTTCTTTTACTGTATTTTAATATTTTTTTTGGATAATGTCCAATCGTCTGCCGCATTAGCAAGGAAAAAAAATGTTTTTTGTTTATTTAGTTGTTATGCACGTGACGATAAATTTATTTAAAGTACCAGAAAAAGAAATCACGTGATCGGCATTTAATAAATTAAATTCTAAAAATTAATCTCTAAAAATTTACCAAAAATCAGGAAATGGAGGTAAAGATTCGAAAAAAAAATTTCATTTTAAAGGATTTTTTATGATCTTTCTCGTGATATAAATTTTATAACCCTCAAAGTATTATTTTAAATGCAAACGTAAAAAAAGTTAAAAAAAAAACAGCTTAAAAATTTAATTTAAAAAAATCTAAGAAGAATTTTTGAAAAATCTTTCTTAGTGCACCCCTGCACTATAAGAAGAATCGCCATGCAAAATTTCAACCCTTTAGGTCCAGCGGTTTGATCTGTGCGTTGTATGTCAGTCAGTCAGTGAATGAATGAATGAGTCAGTTACGGAACTGTTTTATATATATAGACTATGATAGAAATGTATGATTGATATTAAAACTTGGTGAGATATTCTTTCTATTAAAATAATTTTTTTAAAAATCTAATGGGTATTTCTGTCAAAATAAGTAATGACTTTTGGATACTTTTAGCCCGGACACCCTGCATTATTTCCCTGTTTTTTTTAACGAAAACTGCACCAAGGTGTAAAATTTATTTCTCTATTACGGAGTATAGTTTTGAAAAAAAGAATCTTTAAATCCAAGTCGGCAAAACTTGGACAAATTTTATCCATATGTTCACATTGAAGTGATCGAATCCAATAGAGTTAGTACACAGCAGCCTTAATTCTTGATCGTTGTTCGGTTCTTATACCTACTTATTCTGAAAGCACAGTCTCTCATACAACGGTAGAAACGAACGAAAGCAATGATTACCTCGGAAGATTATAGCCTCGAAAAATTGTTTCACACCTTATTTAACAATATGTCATTTATTTTTTTAACGTATACAACATATTGATATAAATATTAAAATTCCGTAATTGTATAAAATTTACAGCATATTAATTAAAATTAAATAATTCAATATGATACAAATTTACTTCAAATTCCCCGTGATCCACACAATTTTTATTAGGACCCCTCCCCCAATGAGTCGCGACCACTGGCTTAAAGCCTTTTATTCGTCTCGAAAAGTTGGTCCAGGAACCAGATGGTTCCGCACTCGATTCCTGTGCTCTTCCAATCGAATTTCGGTAAACCCCTTCTGAATGTATGCCAGACGTCTGAGATACGTCATTTGTTTATTATGTCCGTTGTGAAAATTGACGTCTCTGAGACGACTTGAATTTTACACAGATTAATTTCTCTTTTAGTGCACCTCTAAAACAAATATTACAGGAGCATATACCGGGTGCGTCATAAATTCGTGCAAAGTTCAAAAATTCATAATAAAAGAAGCAATGCTCGGAAAATTTTTCTGTTTGCGTCAATAAGATCAGAGGGACATTGGATTTTTTCCATGTTAAAAAAAAAAAGAAGTTTCCAAAAGTAACAGAAAGAGGGCGCTCACACGTCATACTGAGACGTTTTATGCAAATCAGGCAAACTCAAACAGAAAATCAAACAGATCACAATAACATGAGAATGTGCATTTATTTTAAAGTAACAGATGTTCAACATTACTGCCAGCACAAGGTAGTACGCAAGTGAGGCGCGTCACTAAGCCCATTACAGCGGATTCTAGCATCGATGACAGCGATTGTCTGTCGAATGACATTTTTCAGTTCCACCATGTGGTTGGGGAGCCCCGGTACACATGAGACTTTAAGTATCCCCCTAACTAAAAATTTGCCGGAGTCAAGTCTGGTGATCGTGAGGGCCACTGAACCTTACAACCGCGACTTATAGAGCTTGGTCTTCAGTGAAAGATTCCAACAGGAACGTCTTGATGTCACGTGAAATGTGGGGCGGGGCACCATCCTGCATGAAGGTGACAACATGTAACGTATGTCTTTCCTGCAATGCAAGCTTAACGTAGTCACGCAAAAGCGCCCTCTTTCGGTTACTTTTGGAAACTTTTTTTTAACATGGAAAAAAAATCCAATATCCCTCTGATCCTATTCGCGCAAACAGAAAAATTTTCCGAGCATTATTTATTTTATTACGAATTTTTGAACTTTGCACGAATTTATGACGCACCCGGTATATTCAGTATTACATTATGAATTATACTTACATAACTGTAAAGTTTGAGATACATTAAATAATATTTTTTGAACATTTAGAGTTTCATTTTATTTACAGGGTATATGAAATTAAAAAATCAAATTTTAAAAACTACTGAGTTCAAAAATTTCTTTCAAATTTGAAAAGTAACTACAGATAATCAGATTTAGTTTATGACATGTTCGATATGCTCGCCATCATGGCTATGATGTGGCGCAGACGGAGAGCAAAATTCTGCAAAACTAGCTGAAGTGTCGAGACATCGATGCTTTCGATGATCTTCCGAACGGCTGTTTTGAGCTCAGCGATGGTTTCTGGGTTATTTGCGTAAACTTTGTCTTAATTCTAATATTGCCCCTCAAAAATGAGTCACTAGGGTTGAGATCAGGATAATATGGTGGGCAAGCGATTCCCATTACAGTGGCCTCTGGGTACCCCAGAGACAGAATGCGTTCTCCAAAGGGCTCGTCGAATACTTCAAACCCTCTATTGGTCCAATAAGGTCGTGCTCCGTCATGCATGAACCTCATCTTTTTCAATTCTGAGTCACTTTGGATAATAGCGATGAGATCATTTTCTAAAATTTTGACATATCATTCAGCAGTCACCGTTTTCGATTTTGAGCAACTTTTTTAAAACCCAGGTTTCGGGTTTGACGGGTTTTTTTTAAATTTAAAACCCGGGTTTTCCCGGGTTTACTTGGTTGGTTCCGGGGGGGTCAATAGCAAAGAACTAAAATAATAAATAATTTATTCGAAGCATTTAATTTATTTCAGAATTTCAAATATAAAAAATAACAGTAAATAAATTTAATGTTAATAAACATATACATATATGTATAACATAAATAAAAGTGGTACAAATATATCATTTTTTTATAAAACTGCCTTACGATCATCATTGCACTCAACGTAACATCATTGAGTCGGCTTTTGAGTTTATAAGAGACCCATTACAGAAAATTCTCATTCTGCTTCCACCGAAGTTCGTCGAATTGTTGTTAAAGATCTGAAAAGTTTATCTAGCATTTCAGGTCGGCTTTTTGTTGCCCGAAACAACTCAGTTTCTTTTCTTATGATATATGAACCAGATTTTGATTTTTTATGATTTTCCTTATTATCATTCTCCTGCAGAAACGTACTAAGCTCATCAGATAAGGACATTTGTTTAGTACAAGCACCAATACTCGTAGCATCCTCTTCAATTCCATCTTTAACTCCCACCTCAACTGCTACTTCTGGTTCAGACTCTGACCCATTATCATTTACGTTGAATAATCGTTTTATTGAGGTTGTTGCCAGATCAAATATTTTGTTTTTAAAAATTTTATTACCAAACTCATCATATGATTGGTCTTGGTTCCAAATTAAGGAATATAATTGGTATTCTACCGTATTATATAAATAACTAATGCCCCGGATTTACGTTAAAAATTCCCCGGGTTTCGGGTTCGTAAAATTTTTGAAAAAACCCAGGTTTTCGGGTTCGGGGAAAGCCGGGTCAAAAACCCTAGTCACCGGGGCTTCAATGAATATCGCACAGATGATTTCCTTTGAGCCGGAATCGGGCTGTTATTGCTCGAATCGTAGGCCTTGAAGATGGATATACGCTCAGAAACGCTGTATTTCAACGTTTTCAACAAAAAATGAACAACATCAACAATACCAGTGCGCTTGCTAAGAAAAAATCTTAACAGGCCCTGCATTCAACCACCAAGTTTTCACTATATCTCACCAATGGTTAAAAAGTTATGCATTTTTTTTTCATACAGCTCAATAATTGTCACACTGTACATGTCAGACGTTTAAAGAAAGTTGAAAAAAATAGAAAATATGACAGAGAGTGCATAAATAGGTAACCCAAAATAAATGCGAAATGTTAAAAATTAATTTTTTAAATATGACAACTTTTCTTTTATGTTTGGCATAAAATAATTTTGCATAATAAAATGACACAAAAATATTTCGAATTATTTTCAAAGCTTATAAATCAATCATACATCTCAACTCTGATTTTAGTTAAGTTGGGGTTTATAAAATTCACAAATGTTAATCTTTTATTAATTTTTGGTTCATTTTACTCTTAGAAATATATGAATTATTCGTGCAAAGTAAAAAACAAAAATAAATTTTAAATTAGAAAATTATAGACTCTGTTCATTCAACATATATTGTGGAAACACCTTATTTAATTTCGCTATAAACACTCCTATGAGACACAAATATTATTTTAACACAAGCATTATTCAATCTAGTAGTAGATCAAACTGCGGACATGTATAAAAATTTCATCTTATTTTAAAAGTTTGCAAATCAATCATATCATTGAACCTCTGATTTTAGTCAAATTGGGGTTTACAAAAAATAATATTTTGCTAGCTCTTTGTTAAATATATTCACTATTAAATAAAGTAAAAAGATGCAAAAACATAAAATAAAGGGCAGATTTAACAAAAAAATTTCAGGTAGTCACTTCTAACGAAACTACCACGGGTTATTATCGTTGCTTACCTCTTTTGTACGTATATATGCATCTATATATATGTATGTATGTATGCATATACACTGCTGGCCACTGTAAATGCAACACCCTGAAGGAAACATGCAAATAACATGAAATTTACAACATGCATTAGCGGAGGTGAGATATGCAAATGATTAGAATTTCAGCGCAGATGCACATCACGCGCGCCTGTGGCGCCACTTCAAAGCGCTATTTAAGGCTTGGAGATTTCGACGATTTCAAGTTCGGCAATTGTGTTTTTCTTGTGGGTTTTTTCAAAAAAACGATCAATTATGCCTCGTCGAAAACAGCGATCATCTTTTGATCAAGTATCCGAGTTCGACAGAGGAAGGATAGTGGTCTACCGAGATTGTGGATTATCTTTCAAGGAAATCGGTAGTCGTGTTGGACGAAACCAAACAACTGTAATGCGGATATGTGATCGTTGGATGCAGGAGGGTACGACGGACCGGCGTGTTCGATCGCATCCACCTCAGCGCACCACTTCACGTGATGACAGGCAAATTGTGCGCATGGTAGTGACGGATCGCTCAGTCACATCACGAACCATAGCACAGCACATGCAGTTTGTAACGCATCATCCAGTGTCTGCGCGTACCATTCGACGCCGTTTACAGCAGAGTGGTCTGTCAGCAAGACGTCCATTGCTTTGTCTACCCTTGACGCAGAACCACAGACGTCTCCGCCGCCAATGGTGCGATGACAGAAGGATGTGGACGGCAGAATGGAATGAAATTGTCTTTACTGACGAGTCACGCTTCTGTCTGCAACACCACGATGGTCGCATTCGAGTCTGGAGACACCGTGAAGAGAGGATGCTGAACAGCTGCGTTATGCACCGCCACACTGGTCCTGCACCGGGTATTATGGTATGGGGCGGTATTGGATATCACTCTCGCACACCTCTAGTACGCATTGCCGGTACTTTAAACAGCCAGCGCTACATCTTCGAGGTGTTGGAGCCAGTTGTCCTTCCTTACCTTCAGGGCTTGCCCACAGCCATATTTCAACAGGATAATGCGCGACCACACGTGGCACGCATTGTCCAACGGTTCTTCGTCAATCGCCAGATTGAATTGCTTCCCTGGCCGCTTCGCTCTCCGGATCTTTCGCCGATAGAAAACATGTGGTCCATGGTTGCTCTACGATTGACCCAGATTCCATCCCCAGCTGCCACAGCAGATCAACTTTGGCAACGTGTGGAAGCTGCTTGGTCTGCTGTACCCCAAGAACTCATCCAAAGTCTCTTTGAATCAATGCCGAGGCATGTGGCAGCGGTGATCTCCAACAATGGCGGCTACTCTGGCTACTGATTTTGGCAGGAACCACACTTCACAGAAGTCTATAAATTTAATCATTTGATACTTGGTCAACATGTTATCTACAAAATAAATTTTGTTGTGATATCTCTTGTCTTTCTTGGTGTTGCAATTTGGGTGGACAGCAGTGTATATATATACAGGTATATATATACAGGTACCTGTATATGCATATACATATATATATATATATATATATATATATATATATATATATATATATATATATATATGTATATATATATATATATATATATATATATATATATATATATATATATATATATATATATATATATATATATATATATATATATATATATATATATATATGACGCATCTTGGTACTTTTCTGTTTAACTTATCTAAGCGATAGACTGGGTTTGACGTGCTGCCAAAATCATAACTCGCGAGTATGGATGGACGGACAGCGTCTAGAATTTTCCTTTCCGCCGGACCGTTATGGAGGAACGTAATCCTACGTAAAAAAATTATCTATGGCTTTGCATTCATTCAAAGCTGAAAATTCAGTGCACAATTATGTTTATATATATATGGTAAACTTATATTTTGAAAATTAAGGTTTTAAAATGGTATGGAATGCACCTGGAGCATTTTGAAAAATGCTAGTATTTTTGAAAAATAATTTGAAAAACGTGCAGTATTCTACTCCAAAATCTATATTTTGAATTTTAAGGGTCCTCAGTGTAGTAAAAAGGAATATTACTCATCCTCTATCTGTATATTAAGTTAAAAATGAAAAATCGAAAAAATTCCATGTTGAACATCCCTTGTCCCCTTAAGCGATAGAAGTAACACTTTTTTTTTAGATCCACCAGACTGTACCTTTCAATATTTTTGACTCCAGTGTCTAATGTCTTCCTGATTGGCCATTCTTTCTTAATGTAATGTTGTTTTCTGTCTCGACTGTTCCAACATCATAGGAAACACGGGAATTTCGTGTACCCACTCTGTTATGAAGCAACATAGAAATGACCTTCAGATCACCTCAAAGTATCGTATTTGTGGTCTGAATACGACAGTTTATTAAGGCTTTACTATCGTGTTTAATAGGCACCATTTCAGAGGAATATTCAAAATTGCTAAATAGTAATATAATATCTTCTTTTGATTATTGCACCAATTTATTATTTTAAGTCCATAAATATGTTTATCAAACTCATATAAATAAATGCTTTATTCCTCCTAAATATACTAAATTCATAAAAAAATAGATTCTGATTTGTAATGAAACTGTACGTGATGGAATTTTTTTCATAATTTTTCCTGTAAACAGCATTAAAAAACTATAAAAAAACACTATTTACTTTACAGACCATTTTTTTTTCATCGTAGACCTGTGTAATTTAAAACTATTATCAGATTAAGGCTTATGTGTACTAACCCTATTGGATGCCCTCGCCTCAATGTTAACCTATGGAGGAAATGTGTCCAAGGATTGTGCGACTTGGAATGAAAGATTTTTTTATAAAAATTGCACTCCGTAATATCGAAAAAAATTTACACTTTGGGGCATTTTTCGTTTAAAAAATGCAAATAATATTTTAAAATTTAAATTATTCGGGGCAAAAATATGGTATAGTGTATTTTAAACGCTTCAAAATTCTTTTGTTGGACGAAATTTATAAAATGGGTGCAGAAAAGTTCAGACTATCTGAAAATCTGAAAATACCATTTTTATTGGATTATCAGCATGTATGTAGCTGTAAATAGTAAACAAATGTTCTCCGTAGGTTAATATTGAGGTGAACGAATCCAATAGGGTTAGTACACAGAAGCCTTAACCTTAAGCTTACGGGGCCCATTTTTCCAATTCCCCATTTAGAACGGAAAATTCCCTACCCCCTTTGGATGATTGGCCATTAAGGGTCTCATATATACACTCAAGAGCCAAAACATTATGACCACCTGTCAATAACCAGTTGGCCCACCTTTGGCGCGCAACACAGCTTCAACCCGCCTTGGCATGGATGCCACAAGTCCTTGGTAGATGGCCGGAGACAGACTGTACCAGATGTTTAAGCAACGGTCACGCAAATCCGAGATATTGCGAATTGGTGGTTTTTGAACTCTGAGCTGCCGTCCCATGACATCCCAAATGTGTTCTATCGGATTGAGATCCGGTGAGTTAGGCGGCCAGGACATTAACTGGAATTCAGCATCATGTTCCTGGAACCACTCCAACACAATTTTAGCCTTGTGACACGGGGCGCTGTCCTGTTGGAACATTCCATTTCCAGCTGGAAAAACAGAGGCCATGTAAGGGTGCAACTGGTCCGCAATGATGTTCAGATACCCTGTAGCATTCATGGTCTGCTCTACCACAACCACGGGTCCCAGAGACGCCCAAGAGAACGTCCCCCAAAGCATAATACCGCCAACACCGGCCTGTGTATGACCTACTGTACATTGAGGCAGCAACAGTTTGCTTGGAAGACGGCGTATCCTGACACGGCCATCGGCGTGATGAATGACAAACCGTGATTCATCTGACCAGGCAACTCTCTCCCACTGATCCATGGACCAGTCGCGATGTTCCCGGGCCCAGCGCAGGCGCATTTGGGGATGACGCTTGGTCAGCAAAGGCACACGAGTGGGATCTTTGCTGCGTAGCCCCATATCCAACAGTGTCCGCTGAGCAGTGTGCTGCGATACTATTCTACTTGGCCCTGCATTGTATTGGGCTGTCAGCTGAGCCACTGCCTGGCTCCTGTTTTGCTTCACCATGCGAGACAGTCTCCGACGACCTTTTTCTTTGATAGCGTGTGGATGTCCAACACCATGTCGTCTACTGCTGGTTTCACCGTCATTCATCCACTTTGCATAAGTACTAACAACTGTAGGTCACGAACAACCCACGAGTCGTGCTGTTTCGGAAATACTTGTTCCGAAACCTTCGAGCCATTACAATCTGCCCTCTATCAAAGTCGCTTAGATCCGCAGCCTTTCCCATCACACACAGAAGTAAGTGAAAGAATGATTCTTCAGACTCTCCAGCAGCAGTTAAATACTACTTCCACCTGATCACGTGCCTTCCACGTCATCCAGGCGAATTCATTACAAAATGTAGGGGTGGTCATAATGTTTTGGCTCTTGAGTGTATATATATATATATATATATATATATATATATATATATATATATATATATATATTTATATATATATATATATATTCATTCTTGGGCTCATATACTTGGGATACATGCGTTTATTTGCGCAATAATTAAAAATCATTATACTTGCATACTCATAAATAATACCAGCTTCTTTTTCAAACCTCTGCAGCTCTCTGTAACTAACTAGAAAGGATCTTGTTTCTTTCCACGTCAGAAAAAAAAATCTCTCGTTTTGCTCCATTATTTAGCATTATAAGTCCAGATCACACGTCATTGGAAACATCCTTATTGTCAAAAAGTATTAGCGTTAAGTTTTTGGATTACATAAGTCATCCCTTTGTTCTGTTCTTTTCCGCCGAAATGACCTAACCCGAAAACCGACTGAAGTTCAAAGCATTTATTCGCACGGCTAATTTCCCCACCTGGCTCTGATCAGGAAAAAGCAACTGAGCAGCGAGTTCGATTTTCGACTCTTTTTATGACTACTGTGCGTGCTAAGACACCGCAGCTTGCTTTTAGTAGGTAGTATATTTAGTAGAGTAGGGACAAGCGAAGCATATCGGGAGGAAGTTTTTATGTTCATTCCACGAGTTTTTTGTTCAGGCTTAATTAGCAAATTAGTTTACATGTGAGTGTATGTGCGTGTTACTTGCGCAGTTGTATCTCTATATTTATAGATAAATGCATACATATTATATAATATGCATTTTAATGGGTGATAAATTAGCAAATTAGTTTACATGTGAGTGTATGTGCGTGTTACTTGCGCAGTTGTATCTCTGTATTTATAGATAAATGCATACATATTATATAATATGCATTTTAATGGGTGATAAATTAGCAAATAAATTTACATGTGAGTGTATGTGTGTGTTACTTGCGCAGTTGCATCTCTATATTTATAGATAAATGCATACATATTATATATATATGCATTTTAATGGGGGATAAATTAGCAAATAAATTTACACCTGAGTGTATGTGCGTGCGACTTGCGCAGTTGTATCTCTCTCTCTCTCTCTCTCTCTCTCTATCTATCTATCTATCTATCTATCTATCTATCTATATATATATATATATATATATATATATATATATAAGACAAAGTTGAAAGTGAAAAACCAGTATAAGCTCTAAAACTACTTGCAGCCAGGAACTAAGAACATGAAAAGACAGGTATTAAATAAGTTTTAGACAGCATCTCTTCATCAGCGGTGCCGATACTGTCTAAAAACCATTGGACTGTTTCTGATAAGTATGATCTAATCAATAAACATACTTAGACACCGTACAATCTATAAGAAACAGAAGAATTGAATAAAAAGTTGCTTAGTCGAAGAACACCAAGCCTGGCACTAAACAAAGTGAAAGTTAAGAGTAGGAAACCGCAAGAAGATTAACGTCACAAACCTTGCAACCATGGAGCTAATGGAATCACAGAAGCAGACTTACTATGGAGACTGTGTTATAGGACAAATAAACCTAAATAAATTAGTGTTATAACTATTACTAAGAGTAAATTAATAGTTTTTATTATTTATTATTATTTTTACTTAAGAATTTAATTATTATTAATTAATATTTATTTTTAGTAGTTATTTTCACTATTTAATCTTATAATTTTACTTATTTTTGGTATTACTAATATATATATATATATATATATATATATATATATATATATATATATATATATATATATATATATATATATATATATATATATATATATATATATATATCAGCGGCTTGGTACAAGAAGTGCCTAAGTCAGTTTTCTCCAAGATGACTTTGTTTTCTTATGTCTCTTTAAGAAAATATTATTTTCAATGTAAGAAGTACCCAAGTCTGTACAATGGTTTAGAAAACACTTTTAAAGTTTCGGACAGATTTAGGCACTTCTTAAATTAAAAAAAATATTTTTTTAAAGTGACATAAGCAAACAAAGTTATCTTAGAGAAAACTGAGTTACGCACTTCTTGCACCAAGCCACAGATATACAGGTGGTTATCAAAATAATGGAAACATCTATCAATATTAGTGGTGTTTATTAATGTACTTCGTATTCCTTAAAAAACAAGTCTGGCCACCGGTATTTTTTAAGTAATATAATGTATTATTCTACTGTCATGTAGCAGTAATGAAGCTAAGGGCATCGTGCTTTTGGGGGGAACGGCGTAAAATGTCAAACATTGCAGACCTTGTGAAAAGAGCAAATTGTTGGAGCGCGTTTAAATTGGAGTATCTGTTACTGCAACCCCCAGACTAATGGGTGTTTTTCGAGCTATGGTATCGAAAGTCATGATAGCATACAGAGTGCACGGAAAAACATCCTTTGCCAAACAGATCAGTGGACGAAAGGGAAAGCTGAAAGAAACGGACAAGGTATTGAAGCGGATTGTGACACGAAGAACAAAAGGAACTGCAACCAAAATGACCGAAGAGCTTAATCGGGATCTGCATGTTCTGGTATCAACCATTAGAGGTAGAAGGGAACTTCCCAAACAAAGCATTTTCAGAAGAGTAGTTATTCCCAAGCCACTTGTAATCGATGCCAATACAAAATATTGTCCCCAATGGTGCCACAAGCGCAAATTCTGGTCGAGTAATATGTCGAAAAACGACATTTGGTCCGATGAATCATTGTTTACATTATTCCTCGCAACAGGACGGGCGTATGTCTAGAGAACACTTACACAAGCGTAAGATTCTGGATGTTTCATCTCAACTGTCAATCATGGAGGTAGATCTATCAGGGTTTTGGATGACATCTCATGGTTTTCTTTAGGCCCTATTGTAACCCTAAAAGGGAGATTGAATGAGAAGGAGTATGTCGAAGTTTTAGCTAACTAGTCCATCCTATGTTGCAAATATTGTTTCTTGCAGGAGAAGCGTTCTCCGGTATAATAATCCCCCTATACATATAGCGAAATTTATCAAGTATTGGTTTGAAGAGCATGATAAAGAAGTCAAATATCTTATCTTACCCTGTACAATCCTCCCGACTATAAATCATCTAAACACCGTGATCTATATAAGCGGATAGATAAAGGTATCGATATCCACCACAGCTTCTCTACAGGAACTTTCATGATTTTACCCTGAAGAATGGTATAATATATTCTTAACCACTATTTATGACTTGTATAATCCAATTCCAAGGTGCATCAGGTGGTATTATATGGGAAAGGTGATCCTGCCCCGTATTAATAAAGGTTTTCATGATGTTTCTTGGTGTTTCCATTATTTTGATAACCACCTCCCTCTCTTTCTCTCTCTCTCTCTCTATATATATATATATATATGTGTGTGTGTGTGTGTGTGAGGTTTATTTACGTAGAATAAATTGAAGGAAAACGCTGTGTAAAATACCTCGTTACTTCCACATGGCTTACTTTAACTGCAGTTAAGTGTTGACATGAACTTGACTATTTTAACTTCGTTATACAGAGAAGAAAAGTAGTCAGATAGTACGTCAGATTTCAAATTTTAAGGGTCATTTTAGATCACTTTAGGTGGTATCCAAACACATAATGTAGATGTTAGATTTATGAATTTATTCTTAAAGTACTCAGGAGATATTTCGATACCTAAACTCCGAAACCTCTCAACTGCTATTTTTTTGCTGCTTTCATTTTATGTGCGAATACGATAAACACAGTTGTTGCCGTCTATTGATTCAAAAGAAAACTCAATAAATAGTGTCAAGTGCATTCTAAAGGCATTTTAATGAACCTCTTATCTACAGCTGTGATTTGTTTGTTATAATGCTTTTTGGTCCTCCTGTAAAATTTGTAATTTTTCAGTTGAGAGGTTTTGAAGTTTAGGTATCGATTTGCATATGCATACACTGCGATTTTGTTGGCTACTTTGTTATGGGTGCACAATATAAGTGAGCCAACTTCACTCTCTGTAAGGGGATAATTCAACATCCACGCCTTAGTCGGGATTTGAACCCGAGCTCACTGTGCGAAAGATTTCGACACTAAACTTTATTTGCTGAGAACCGTATTTTTAGCATTCTTAACAAAAAATATTCTTACTTCCACATGACCTACCGTAACTACAGTTAAATGTTGACAAAAACTCGAATATTTTCATTTCCTCGTAAACAAATGAAATGAAAATATACAGCTTATATGTATCAAATTCTAGTGGTCATAATGGTTCACCTTAGGTGGTGTCTAAACGTATAATGTAGATTTTGGATTTATAAACTTATTCTTAATATACTTACTTCCACGTGATCTACTTTAATCACAGTTAAGTGTTCACATAAATTCGGCTGCTTTCATTACCCTTTGAACAGGAGAAATGGATATAAATAGTACATCAGATTTCAAATTTTAGGGGATATTTTGGATCACCTTATATAGGGTCCAAAAGTTTAATGTAGATTTTGGGTCCATAAACTTATTCTGAATGTACCTAACATAATTAATATACTTATTTCCACTTGACCTACCTTAACTACACTTGAGTGTTGACATAAACTCGGCTATTTTCATTTCATCGTAAACAGGTGACATGAAAATAGTCACATAGTTTATCAGATTTAAAATTTTGGGAGTCAATTTGGATCACCTTAGGTACTGTCCTAATATATAATGTAGATTTTGGATTTACAAACTTATTCTTAATATACCTAACATACTTAACATATTTACTTCCACTTTACCTACTTTAACTACAGTTGAGTGTTGACATAAACTCGACTATTTTCATTTCCTCGTAAACAGGTGAAATGAAAATGTAGTCACATAGTTTATCAGATTTAAAATTTTGGGGGTCATTTTGGATCACCTTAGGTGGTGCCCAAACATGTAATGTAGATTTTGGATTTATATACTTATTCTTGATATACCTAACACAGTTAATATGCCTACTCAACCTACTTTAACTACAGTTAAGTGTTGATATAAACTCATCTATTTTCATTTCCTCGTAAACAGAAGAAATGAAAATAGACACTTTATCAGATCAAATTTTAGGGGTAATTTTTGATCCCCTTAGGTACTGACCAAATATGTAATGTACATTTAGAATTTACAAACTTATCGTTATATATTTGACATACTTAATATACTTAATTCTACATAATCTTCTTTAATTACAGTTAAATGTAGACATAAAACTCTGCTGTTTTCATTTCTCTTTAAACAGGTAAAAATGACAATAATCAGACAGACATCAGATTTAAAATTTGAGGGTTAATTTTGGATCACATTAGGTGGTGTCCAAACGTATAATGTAGATTTTGGATTTATACACTTATTTGAAATATTTTTACCATACTTAATATACTTACTTCCACATGACCAACTTTATTCACAGTTAAGTGGTTAATATACTCGACTACTTTCTTTTCTCTGTTAACAAAGGTAATGAAAATAGTTAAAGTATGAGATTCCAAATTTTATGAGTCTTTTTGGATCACCTAAGTTTTGTTACTATATAATATAGATTTTGGATTTATAAACGTATTATTAACATACTTGACATGCTTGATATACTAACATTCACATGACCTACTCCGTCTAAAGTTAAGTGTTGACATAAACTCGACTATTTTAATTTCCCCATACACAGGAAAAAGAAAATAGTCATAAAAATTATCAGATTTCAAATTTTAAAAGTCCTTTTGGCTCGCCTAAGAATGTGTCCAGACATAATATATGGATTTGGATTTATAAACTTAATATTAATATACTCAATACACTAACTTCCACTTGACCTACTTCAACAACAGTTAAATTTTGACATAAACTCGACTATTTTCATTTCTCCGTAAACAAAAAAGAAAAAAAAATGAAAATAGTCAGCCAGTTTATCAGATTTCAAATCTTTTAGGATCATCTTTTAGGAGTCCTTTTGGATCAC
Organism: Dolomedes plantarius; assembly: GCA_907164885.2. Taxonomy (NCBI): domain Eukaryota; kingdom Metazoa; phylum Arthropoda; class Arachnida; order Araneae; family Dolomedidae; genus Dolomedes; species Dolomedes plantarius. The sequence continues at coordinate 60,007,442 of OU015499.1, forward strand.
CTAAGGTTGTGTCAAACATAAAATATAGATTTGGATTTATAAACCTAATCTTAGCATATTTAACGGAAAGACAAATATACGAGTACTAACTTCACACACTAACTTCCACTTGATCTACTTTAACAACAGTTAAATGTTGACATAGACTCGACTATTTTCATTTCCCCGTAAACAAAACAAAACAAAAAAACGAAAATAGTCAGACAGTTTATCAGATTTCAAATTTTTGGAGTCCTTTTGGATGACCTAAGGTTGTGTCCACGCATACATTATGGATTTTGGATTTGTAAATTTAATCTTAACATACTTAACATGTTTAATATAAAGGGTGGTCATAAAAAAATTTGCCGATATATGGACTTCTAGCGACTGTTCCGTTCAACCAATCGAGATGAGATTTCAGATATATTTATTCAGAGGTATGAGTTCGGGATTCTGTTAACGGAAACAAAATGACGCTCCCAGTTACGGTTATAGGTACAGAAACTCGAAATTTTTGAATGGCAAGGCCCACTTTTTACCATTGCAAAATACTCAGCGCATGCGAAAACCCGAAAGAACGTTGGAACGGTACGTGTATCACAAAAAATGGATGCGTTATACACGCACAAAAAACAGCTCTGCGAACGGCCAACAAAAACACTATCGGGGCGCACGGAGGAAATTTGCATATGACATAGGCAAGACACCAATCCCTGATGACAACACAGATCGGACAAAAGAAAACTTTTATTTGGATTACATATTTTTTTCCACATGGGTGTCATCACATGCCGTTCGCAGAGCTGTATTTTGTGTGTGCATAACCCGTCCGTTTTTTTTGTGATACACGTACCGTTCCACCGTTCTTTAGGGTTTTCGCATGTCCTGAGAATTTTGCGATGGGAAAAATTGGACGTTGTCATTCAAAAATTTCGAGTTTCTGTACCTAAAACCGTAACCGTGAGCGCCACTTTGTTGCCGTTCACAGAATCCCGAGCTCATACATCTGAATAACTATATCTGAAATCTCATCTCGATTGGTTGAACGGAACAGCCGCTAGAGGTCCATATACCGGCAAAGTTTTTTGTATGACCACACTGCATTTACTTCCAATTGACCTATGTTAACTACAGTTAAGTATTGACATAAACTGTTCTATTTTCATTTCCCCGTCAACAGAGGAAATGAAAATAGAACATAAGATTCCAAATTTTAGCTGTCATTTTGGACCACCTTAGGTACTGTCCAAACATGTCATATAGATTTTTGATTTATAAATTTATTTTTAGCATACTTACTTCTACATGTCGTACTTTAACAACAATTAAGTATCGACATATACTGGACTATTTCCTCGTAAACAGAGGAAAGGAAATAGACTGTACACTATATTTCTAATTTTAGGGGTTATTTTGGATTACCTGAAGTGGTCCAAGCATATAATATGGGTTTTGGATTTATAAATTTATGAATTTATATTTTATAAATCTATAAATCCAAATTTATAAATTTATATTTCACAAATTTATAAATATAAATTTATAAATGTATAAATATAAATTTTTGAAGGTCCAAATTTATATCCAAATTTTGGAGGTCCCAAGACATTTTTTTGGCATATCGTAAAATTTACTGTTTAGCAGATTTCATTTCCTACTCTTAATTAAAATTGGATAAATTTACAAAATATTTTCCTCATGTTGAAAATAAAAAAGAATAATTTTCAAAACGAAAGAGAACAGTGTATAAACAAAAGCCCGTGTTTAGTGCGCTTCCAGAATTCAGTCATTTTATTCTAGTATTAGAAAAGTTTCTTATGCATAAGATTTTTAATGAATCCTTTAAAAGATTGCCTTTCTGTTTTGCATCAAGTTTTGATACCTTGCTTGTAATAACAATTCATTATCATTGTATCAAGAAATCTAATAATACTAGACGCTACGCGACCAGCATGGTCGTTTTTAGTTTTATATTTTCTTTTGCAAAGCAACTCAACTGAAAGTAACACGTGTAAGGAATGTTACCATTACCTGTCATCATAAATATACGTTGTTAATGGGTATTCTATATAAGGCTGATTCTAAAACATCGTGATTAAAAAATGTGAATTTCCATTACTTCAGAACAGAGTTAAAGATAACACCAATGATTTTAAAAATTACATCCCTCTCTGTATGTACTATTTTTTAAAATTATCTACATTTATTCATTACGTCAAATAAGAAACTGTTGGGGAAAAATATTTTACTTACAAAAATGGAGTAAAAATTCAGCAAGTATAGTGTGGATTTATCACTCTCTGTATGTATTATTGTTCACAATTCAGATATCTACACTTAATTATACCAAATAATAAATTGTTGTGAAAATTTCTTCACTTATAAAATGGAGTAAAAATTTAGCAAGTACTGAAAAAAGTGTACAAAATTAAGTATCACTGGCTCTCGGTTGCTATGCCGGCGACAGTTAAGCCTAACCTCGCGATCATTTATGCTCTCTCTTGTACGCCTCTCTCAATGAATTATTTCTTCTTCGCTTTCTTTCTTGAGACTGTTCCCAATTTTCATTTGATAGTACAGCTCCCTTTCGAGCATTACTGATTTCAGTGCGAAAATCCATGTTGACACGCGGTTGCAAATTGCGGATGGCCGCTAATGTTTACATTTGGTAGTTGAAGCCATTGCCATTAGGAGTATAGAAATATTGTCGATTTTTGTGCATAATACCTACGCATTATATATATATAGATTTAAAAATTTTCATTAATATTTAAGCTGGTAACCTTTATGTGCATGCAATCGATTTTATAAAAAAAAGAACTAAAAACATGATACCTTAATTGTAAAAGCTGTCCGTATTGATTGTATGAAGAAATATTTACATTTGTTTTCTTTAGTTTCTTAAGGCTTCTGTGTACTAACCCCATTGGATTCGCTCACCTAAGCTATGGAGAAAATGTGTCTACTATTTACAGCTACATAAACGCTGATATCCGATAAAAATGTTATTTTCAGATAGTCTGATCTTTTCCGCATTTTGCAACAGGATTCATTTTATAAATTTCGTCCACCAAAGGAATTTAGGAGCGTTAGAACACACTATACTTGTTTTTTCCCGAATAATTTAAAATTTAAAATATTATTTGGATTTTTTTTTAAAATGAAAAATGCTCCAAGTTGTAAAATTTCTTTCTCTATTACGGAGTACAATTAAAATTTTTTTTAAATCCAAGGCGGCAATCCTTGTGCAAATTTTATCCATAAGTGAGCGAATAAAATAGGGTTAGTACACAGAAGCCTTAAGTTAGTAACAAGTTCATCTATATACATATAAAACAGTTCCGTAACTGACTCATTCATTCACTGACTGACTGACTGACTGACATACAACGCACAGACCAAACCGCTGGACCTAAAGGGCTGAAATTTTGCATGGTGATTCTTCTAATAGTGTAGGGGTGCACTAAGAAAGATTTTTCAAAAATTCTTCTTAGATTTGTTTAAATTAAATTTTTAAGCTGTTTTTTAAACTTTTTTTACGTTTGCATTTAAAATAATACATTGAGGGTTATAAAATTTATATCACGAGAAAGATCATGAAAATTCCTTCAAAATGAAATTTTTTTCGAATTTTTACCTCCATTTTCTGATTTTTGGTGAATTTTTTAAGATTAATTTTTAGAATTGAATTTATTAAATGCCGATCACGTGATTTCTTTTTCTGGTACTTTAAATAAATTTATCGTCACGTGCAAAAAAAAAATAGACAAAAAAATATTTTTTTCTTGCTAATGCGGCAGACGATTGGACTTTATTTTGTCTATAAAAATATCCCTTACGATTTTTTTATAAATATGTTTTTTTTACATCAATTGATCGTCGTATTTATTATAAATATATATATTTATTTTTTTTTGGAATCAATTGCATACATTGACCGTTGTATTTAATTTCAATGTACTCCGTAGCGAAGCGCGGGTTTTCAGCTAGTCCTTCTATATAGGTTCAGATACCTTTATTATAAAAAAAAACGCTCATTATGAATACATGAGGAAATATAAAAAAAAACTTATTTCCTCGTATATATAATAACATTGAAAAAAATCACTGGCAAATTGTCCTTTCCGTGATTTTTATCTTATTTAAATTTAAATTAATTTCAATGGTCTTTTAGGCTAGTAATAGGCTCATCTTTCCATGCATGCAATAAGTTTGCGATAGGTTTATCTTTTAAATACATTCAAGCTGTTTTAAAATAAATGAACCGGAACGAGTTTGGGTATCTTGATCGTAAAATTCGCTCTTTATGAACGTTTAAGAAAATCAAAAATAGATTTTAGAGATAAATTTATCTGCGTTACAGAGAATTAATCAGTGCACATTTCTCTAAAACCGGAACGTCTTCGAACAATGTCTCTTTCATTTTATAAATCACTAAAAGAAGAATAAACCTCTAACGGCGTATTCTTAATTGTGTTTACCCGGTATATTGTAAATAAATTTCAGTAAATCCCCTCTGACGTCATCACAGAGCGGGCGTTGCCTTTATCCGGGTCAAGAGAAGCCACATTTCCGAGTTATCTATATAACATAGAAAAAAAAATCACCGGCAAATTGCTCTCTCCGTGATTTATTTTTTATTACCTAAAGCCAGGTTTGTATTAAGTCAGCCGCTTCTTAATTGCGTGTTGATTTCCTGAATTCTCAAAGAACGTGCAACACTGGATAACCTTAGACAGAAAGCTTGCTCGGGCTGTTTTTCCTGGTAACTTTTCACACGCAGGTAAATTATTTTAGATTTTAATTCTGATTGCTTCGAAGAGTCTAGGAAAAAAGTTATTTTAAAATTTGTGTTGAAGTATTTATTTGCCTTAAAAATCTTTTTCTCGGGAATTCCGATTATCCAAAACATTTTCCGTTAACCTGATTAAGGATAGGGGCAATTATGTCGCTAATAAAATTGATATTTACTTCTATATTAGACAGTAACAAATTAATAGCAAATAAAAGTGGTTGTCGTAGGCTGTTTTTCTTGGTTGCTTTTCACACGCAGATAAATTATTTTAGATTTTAATTCTCAATGCTTCGAAGAGTCTAGGAAAAAAGTTATTTTAAAATTTGTGTTGAAGTATTTATTTGCCTTAAAATTATTTTTCTCGAGGATTCCGATTATCCAAAACGTTTTCCGTTAACCTGATTAAGGATAGGTGCAATTATGTCGCAAATAAAATTGCTATTTACTTCTATATTAGACAGCAACAAATAAATAGCAAATAAAAGGGATTGTTGTGGGCTGTTTTTCTTGGTTGCTTTTCACACGCAGGTAAATTAGATTAGATTTTAATTCTCAGTGCTTTGAAACAGGATTTAGAAAGAATGATTTTAAAATTTGTATTGAAGGATACCTTTACTTTAAAAATCTGTTACCTGAGAATTCCGATTATCCAAAATGCTTTTCTTTACCCTGATTAAGGACAGCTGTAATTATGTCACGAATACAATTGATTTTTACTTCCATATTGCACAGTAGCAAATTAATAACAAAGAAAACTTGTTGTGGACTATTTTACCTGGTTACTTTTCCCACACAGGTAAGTTGTTTTAGATTTCATTTCTCAATGCTTTGAAACGGAGTTTATATAATAATGATTTTAGAATTTGTGTTGAAGAATCCATTTGCCTTAAAAATCGGTTTCCCGAGAATTCTGTTCATTCAAAAATTGTTTTTACCCTGATTAAGGACAAGTGCAATGATAGCTCGAATAAAATTGATCTTTTCTTCCATATTACACAGTAGCAAATTAATATCAAATAAAATTGGTTGTTGTGGGCTGTTTTTCCTCGTTATTTTTTCCACGCAGGTAAATTATTTTAGATATTATTTGTCAATGCTTCGAAGAGTATAGAAAAAAAGTTATTTTAAAATTTGTAGTTTAGAATTCATTTGCCTTAAAAATTTATTTTTAGATTTTATTTTCCAGTGCTTTGAAACAAGGTTTAGAAAAAATCGTTTCATAATTTGTGTTCAGAATCCATTTGCCATTAAAATATCTTACCCGAGAATTCCAATTATCCCAAACATTTTTCATTACCCTGGTTAAGGACAGGTGCAATGGTGAAATTGATCTTTACTTCCATACGATAACAAAATAATGGCAAATAAAATTGGGTGTTGGGGGTTATTTTTCTTGGCTGCTTTTCCCACGTAGGTAAATTATTTTAGATTTTATTTTCCAGTGCTTTGAAACAAGGTTTAGAAAATATCGTTTTATAATTTGTGTTCAGAATCCATTTGCCATTAAAATATCTTACCCGAGAATTCCAATTATCCCAAAATATTTTTCATTACCCTGGTTAAGGACAGGTGCAGTGGTGAAATTGATCTTTACTTCCATACGATAGCAAATTAATAGCAAATAAAATTGGGTGTTGGGGGTTATTTTTCTTGGCTGCTTTTCCCACGTAGGTAAATTATTTTAGATTTTATTTTCCAGTGCTTTGAAACAGGGTTTAGAAAAAATCGTTTTATAATTTGTGTTCAGAATCCATTTGCCATTAAAATATCTTACCCGAGAATTCCAATTATCCCAAACATTTTTCATTACACTGGTTAAGGACAGGTGCAATGGTGAAATTGATCTTTACTTCCATACGATAGCAAATTAATAGCAAATAAAATTGGGTGTTGGAGGTTATTTTTCTTGGCTGCTTTTCCCCCGTAGGTAAATTATTTTAGATCTTATTTTCCAGTGCTTCGAAACAGGGTTTAGAAAAAATCGTTTTATAATTTGTGTTCAGAATCCATTTGCCATTAAAATATCTTATCCGAGAATTCCAATTATCCAAAACATTTTTCATTACCCTGATTAAGGACAGGTGCAATGGTGAAATTGATTTTTACTTCCATTCGATAGCACATTAATTAGAAATAAAATTGGGTGTTTGGGGTTATTTTTCCTGGTTGCTTTTCCCACGTAGGTAAAATATTTTAGATTTTATTTCCCAGTGCTTTGAAACAGGGTTTAGAAAAAATCGTTTTATAATTTGTGTTCAGAATCCATTTGCCATTAAAATATCTTACCCGAGAATTCCAATTATCCAAAACATTTTTCTTTACCCTGATTAAGGACAGGTGCAATGGTAAAATTGATCTTTACTTCCATACGATAACAAATTAATGGCAAATAAAATTGGTTGTTGGGGGTAATTTTTCCTGGTTGCTTTTCCCACGTAGGTAAAATATTTTAGATTTTATTTCCCAGTTCTTTGAAACAGGGTTTAGAAAAAATCGTTTTCTAATTTGTGTTGAAGAATCCATTTGCCATTAAAATCTCTTACCGATAATTCCCATTATCCAAAATATTTTTCGTTATCCTTTTTATGGAACGTACAGTTATATCTAGAATAAAATTGATTTTTGCATCCATAGTAGCAAATTAATAGCAAATAAAATTTAATTACAGATTTCGGTAGTAAAGGAGAGTGATTATAAGTAATTTTGAGATAGTTAAGTTTTACGGTTTAAGTACTGTGATCACAAGTCAGTATTTAAAAATAATCTCCCAAATCAGCTCATTCGAATCAAAAAATTCTGGTCAATAACTAATAGAGGTATAAACGTATAATATATGCGTGTTTTTGAAAAGAAACTTTGTTGAAAGGTTTATAAATACTTGGTTGTTTAATATTTACAGATTAGCATTAGTTAATCGTGTTGCTCGCTTTAGCTTTTGTCATAATTTTATTGCATTGACTAAGCAAACTGTTTTATTCATATATAATATTTTATCACATTTTTATTATGTTTTGAGTATAATAGTTGATATTAAAGAATTATTTACCATTTCATGAATTCTTGCTTAAATTTATTAATTCCAGTTGTAGCGGGGTTTGTGTAAGTAATGTATATATATACACATACATGTACATACATATATATATATATGTCGAATTCGTTTTTCACGCATATAGTTTAAACCATTGTAGTCCAAACACCTCTTAGAACTACAACTGCAGTCGGCTTCCGACATCTCTCTTCTTCTACCAGCAGTCAGATGTGGCGAGTGGCAACAACATCACACCAAATATCTTTAAAATATCTTTATTAAATCTCATACTAGACTCAGATCCATTTAAAAAATTTATTTAGTTCCGTTCCTATCCAAAAATGCGTGCGTGCCGAGCAGCACGACCGTCATAGTTAATCATCCCATTATCTCTGAAGATTTCAACCCTTTACGTTCAGCTTTTAAGTTACTACGCATCTCCCACGGTCATATTGCGTCAGTATGACGGTTGCACCGGCGTTGAGGCTGGGGCGGAGAATAGCTGTCAATCAAATCTAACCCTGCAATCTATTTTCCTCGCGATGCTTTCATTCCGATTAATACGATTTCCCAGCCCTAAATTGATAAATCTTATTTCTTCTTTAACAAAGACCCCATTTAAATTTTACGCGATCGCCCCCCCCCATATTTTATAGCATTACTTATATATATATATATATATATATATATATATATATATATTTAAAAAAATTATTTATTTATTTATTTATTTATTTATTTATTTATTTATTTATTTTGTAATGTTGCTCGCGTCCGTGATATTCTTAAATCACACGTGCCTCCTAGGTGGTGCTAAATGAGTAACAACTCTGGCTGCAGGCTCACCGCGAAGAAAATGAGGAACTTTTGCTTTTCTGTACTCCAGTGGAATGCAGGCGGATTGTCAAGTGCAAAATTCTTAGAGGTAAAGAAGGTCATAGTGTAGGAAAACATCGATATTCTAGTTATCCAACAGGCCACGACTGTCTAGCAGAACATTCAAACCGAATTGGCATCGTAACCAAAAGTGAATGCCAGGTCTGCAGGGCAGGCAATATGAATGCAGATCACCTACTTACATGCCCAGGACTTGATCCGGAAGCCCCAAAAATGTGAAAACTTTACCAAATTATACTGGGACGCTAGAGATTTGATGAACTTTCTATGCACTTTTAACACCTTTTATCTATGTTCACTGTTGTGCTTTATGCATCTGTTCAATGCTTAGTTCTTTGCTGTTTGTGTTGCCTGTAAATATGGATTAATTTTCCAAATAAAGCCATAGGTTAAAAAAAATTATTTTGTAATCACAAATCAATAAACCGACTGAATGGACGTGGTGGCCCAGTTGGCAAGAGCAGCAGTCCAGTGATCTGAACGTCCCTGGTTCGATGCTCGTCGCTGCAAATCCACCGCCGTGTTCACTAATGGTGGCCGGGGCACGTAAAGTAGGACATGGTTGCAATGTCCTCCAAGTTCTCAAATTTACCTCTGGAGGTGCGGGATCAAGTGCTCCGGTCTCGTCACTTGACTCGGTTCAAAATTACTCGACCGGTCATTTAGCCAAGCCGGGCTCCGACCCTTGTGGTGCCAATTCAAAACAGGAGCCGCCCCTTTCAGCCCAATAGCCTATTAGGACCTAGTGAATGGAACCTCCAACCAGGGGGCATTAGCAACAACAACAACAACAACATAAACCGACTGAACCGTTAGGCTGGTTGGTTGGTTGGTTGTCGTGTCCATGGACAGTCAAGCTAGATGGCACCGTGGGCGGTCCACAAAGCCTGAGTTACCTGGAGGCAGTTGTCCGCATAAAGGTCCTCTTAGGGACGATCACTAATCTGCTGCATTGCGGCCATTATTGCAAGGCAAGCGAAAACGTGATCAGGTCTCAGTTCGGTGTCGAGATAGTTTCTGCAGTTAGTATAAGTCCTGGTTCCATCCTGTTGATTTCTCATCCCTCTGAAGTGCCGAGTTCTCAGTCTTGTTAAGGGTTTTTGTAATTTATACCGTTAGGTATGCGGCGTGAATAAACCCGAAGACTTGCCGCAGCAGGGCTAATCTATATATACATAACAGTTCCGTAACTGACTGACTGACTGACATATAACGCACAGACCAAACCGCTGGACCTAAAGGGCTGCAATTTTGCATGGCGATTCTTCTCATAGTGTAGGGGTGCACTAAGAAAAATTCTTGAAAAATTCTTAGATTTTTTAAATTAAATTTTTACGCTGTTTTTGAAACATTTTTTAAAGTTTGCATTTAAAATAATAATTTGAGGGTTATAAAATTTATATCACGAGAAAGACCATAAAAATTACTTAAAATGAAATCTTTTTCGAACCCTTACCTCCATTTTCTGATTTTTCGTGAATTTTTAAAGATTAATTTTTAGAATTTAATTTATTAAATGCTGATCACGTGATTTCTTTTTCTCGTACTTTAAATAAATTTATCGTCACGTGCATAGCAATGAAATAGTCAAAAAAAATTATTTTTTCTTGCTAATGCTGCAGACGATTGGACATTATCCAAAAAAATATTAAAATACAATAAAAGATATTATGTTCCTCAAACTGTACTATATTAACTGTACGATATTCTTTAGTATGTCCTATTACATTTAATTTGAATATTTACTTCTACATTATTTTGTCTATAAAAATATCCCTTACGATCTTTTTATAAATATATTTTTTGTTTTTTTTACATCAATTGTATACATTGATCGTCGTATTTATTATAAATATATATATATTTATTTCTTTTTGCCATTAATTGCATACATTGACAGTTGTATTTAATTTGAATGTACTCCGTAGCAAAGTGCGTGTTTTCGGCTAGTCTATATATAAAACAGTTCCGTAACTGACTGCCTGACTGACATATAACGCACAGACCAAACCGCTGGACCTAAAAGACTGAAATTTTGCATGGCGATTCTTCTTATAGTGTAGGGGTGCACTAAGAAATATTTTTTTAAAATTAAATATATAAGCCGTTTTTGAAACATTTTTTAAGTTTGCATTTAAAATAATAATTTGAGAGTTATAAAATTTATATCACAAGAACGATCATAAAAATTCCTTTAAAATGAAATCTTTTTCGAATCTTTACCTCCATTTTCCGATTTTAGGTGAATTTTTAAAGATTAATTTTCAGAATTTAATTTATTAAATGATGATCACGTGGTTTCCTTTCTTTTTGTGATACTCTAAATTAATTTTGCTTCGCGTGCATAACAACGAAATAAAGTGACAAAAAATTTCAGGTAGTCTCCTCTAACGAAACTACCGTGGGATAATAACGTAGGATTACTTATTATATTTTATATTTAAAGTGAAATGGAAGAATTAATGTTAAACATTTAGTTTACTGTAGCAATTTAGTTATTTTCAAAAACTTGTTAAATGTTTGATACTATATTTCGGTTAAGTACACTTTTCTAAAAAATTATTGCCCTTCCAAATGTGGTGTAATGACATGAAATATATCAGTTGACAATAATACGAACTATTTCGCTTCTAGGTTAGAAAAAAATTAAATTAAAAATTTGTTAGGTGAAAACTCTAAAAGTGGAAAATCCTTTGAAGTTTAATTACATATTTTTTGTTATTTTCATTTTCACTACAATTTCACTTCACCTAGAAGCAAAATACTTCGTATTATTGTAAACCAATATATTTTATGTTGCCATATTAAATTTGAAAGAGATAAATTCAATAGATTTTTGGAAAGGTGTACCTAACTGACATATAGTATCAAACATTTAACAAGTTTTTGAAAATAATTAAATTGCTACAATAAACTAAGTTTTTTACATAATTCTTCCATTTCACTTTCAATATAAAATATAATGTATGTATTTACTGGAACACAAATATTTTGCATACATCTGTATTCTGTAATTAAATGCATGCTCATAAACATTTCACTAAAATCGTTTCATTTTGGCTGTTGAGATGTTCTGTGTGCCCTTAAGTTGAATTGAGTGTAGGGTCTCTGGCATAAGCACTAAAGTGTACTAAAAATTTAAAAAAAATTCCCTATATTTTAAAATCTTATGAAATTGTTATCCAAACTCTATTTTTCTTCGTGATTTTATATCACATTTGAACTAAAAATATATCTATTTAATCAGTACTGTGTATTTTTGAAAAAAAGGGGCTCCGGTCGTAGGCAGATACCTTAACAGGTTATTAACACAATTATAAAAAAAGTAAATATTTTATCAAAATTGTTTAACATTTATGTTACATTATTTTTTGAGTTGACTGTACTCAAATGTGTACTTCAATCGATATTTACTTCCCTAACAGGATACTGTGTAATTGTTAGGGGAGTGGTAGAAGTTGCGAGCTTCCTAAAAACAGTTGATAAAGCTTCAGTTCGTTAAAAACATTCTTGTTATTTTTCCTGTAAATTACATACAATAAGTAATCTGTAGTATTACAAAAAACTGATGAGAACATTACATCGTAAAAACGGTTAACTAATATTTTAAATAAAGTATTCTATGTAATTTAAAAGAGTTAATAAAGGAGTATTCCTTTACACCTTGAACACAAGTATTTTGTGTAATTGTTAGGGGAGAGGTAGAAGTTGCGAGCTTTCTAAAAATTGTTGATTAAGCTTCAGTTCATTAAAAACATTCTGCTTTCATTTTCTTGTAAATTACATACTACAGGGTGGCTAATAAATACTGTAACACTCCAAAAAATAAGAGTTAATTTTAATCGTTTGGAAAAACAATTTATCTATCTATTTGTGTGATTGGCAACTTTTTGTAAATGCAGACAATTTTTGTTTAAAGTAAAACATGTAGAATATTTTTAAAGATGGAAGCCAAAAGATTAATGGTTAATCAGCTTTTTGATCGCGGATTTTCTGCAGGTAAAATATTTAAGCAATTAAAATGCCTTGGTTTTAATAGGACGTTTATATATAGGACTATAAATCAATTATTGGATACCAATAGCTGTAAAGATCGACCAAGGTCCGGTCTTCCACACACTGTTCGTACAAAAGAACGTATCAAAAGAATTCGTGGAAAGATACGAAGAAATCCACAACGTTCTGCAAATAAAATGGCTGCAGAAGAGAACATCAGTCGCAGAACTATGCAATTTATCATAAATGAAGACCTGGGTTTTCGCCCATATCGCAAAAGAAAAGGTCAAGGTTTGACTACTGCACAAATAGTAAAAAGGTTACAAAGATGTAAGAAATTGCTGAACCGGCACGGTAGCAAAAGTGTTGAAAAAATAATTTTCTCTGATGAGAAGCTGTTTTTGTACAGAACAAGTTATAATGCTAAAAATGATGTTGTATATTCAGCAACCTTCGAGGATATACCTGAAAATCTTCGAACTGTTAAACGCTTTCAGAACAAGAATTCTGTTATGGTTTGGGCTGCAGTGTCACACAATGGAAAACTGCCTCCGAAATTCATCGATAAAGGGGTAAAAATCAATGCTGAATATTACAAACAGGAAGTATTGGCTACACGTTTATTACCACATGCTAACAGATTGTATCCCAAAAAGAATTGGATATTTCAGCAAGATTCTGCACCGTCCCACCTATCCAAAACAACACAGGAATGGCTCCATGCCAATTGCCCGAAGTTTATCAAGCAAGAAGATTGGCCACCTTCTTCACCAGATCTAAATCCTTTAGACTATTGCATTTGGGGGATTTTAGAGTCTAAAGTAAATGCTAAGCAACACAGAAGTTTGGACTCCCTCAAAGCTTCCATACGGAGTGAATGGGACAAATTACCTCATAAAATGATTCGTGCCGCAATAGGACAGTGGCGTAAGAGATTATCTTTAGTAATCGATAAAGATGGCGGTCGATTCGAGTAAAATTATTTCATGGAAAACTTTCATGTATAATGTTCATAATATTGTTGTATTTTCCATTTTCTATTTCATCTGTGTGTAATTAAATGATTCGATATTTGTCACAGTATTTATTAGCCACCCTGTATAAGTAATCTCTAGTATTACAAAAAAAAAAAAAAACTGATGAGAACATTACATTGTAAAAACGGCTAACTAAAATGTTAAATAAAGTATTCTATGTAATTTAAAAGAGTTAATAAAGGAATATTCCTTTACACCTTGAAACAAGTATTTTGTGTAATTGTTAGGGGAGAGGTAGAAGTTGCGAGCTTTCCAAAAACCGTTGATTAAGCTTCATTTCGTTAAAAATTATTCTGCTTTCATTTTCCTGTAAATTACATATAATAGATAATATTTAGTATTACAAAAAACGGGCTTGGGGCAGCCCTGGGGTACAGCGTGCTAGTTTCCGATGGTGAGGGTGATCGGATCGAATCCCGGCGTTGCGCCACGAAAAATGCCTCCGTTCGTGTCGTCCCTTCATAGGAGAAAATGCTGTCCGCCTATATGGTGCCCCATAATAAAATGGACGGTGAACTGCGGCATAGTATGGGTGAATGTTTGACAAGTGCCTTCGCTTAAAAAAAAAGTATTACAAAAAACTGATGAGAACATTGCATCGTAAAAACGGTTAACTAAAATTTTAAATTAAATATTCTGTGTAATTTAATAGAGTGAATAAAGGAATATTCCTTTAGACCTTGAAACAAGTATTTTGTCATTACCATTATGGAAAAATTTTTTTTGATTGATGCAACTAAATGAATATTATTTCCTTTAATAATATTAATTTAGTTGCATCCTTTAACGAAAATAGAATTTCTACAAATTCCTTTCATTGTTATGACATTAGTAGATTTTAAGGAAAAAAAGAGACTGAATACACAGCAAACATCGTAATCTATTTTTAATGAGATAAAATAATTCCATTTCAGCTACCGCTGCTGCTATTTCAAGATCTCCTCCTCTTTGAACAAAATTAGAACAAATTTATTAAATCGAATATGTTTTGTCGAAACAATATTAATCCAAACTGCTCCTCTTCCTGGTCTGAATATCATCTATTGTACTAAAATAATTAAGCTTTTGTTAGTTACATAAATAACATTGTCATTAGATTAATAATTTTTAGTTCAAATGTTGTATATCATTTAAAAAAAAGATAATGAAACAAATAGAAATTTAACAATAAATCGCAATCTTCTCTTACAATGAATTTTGCTTTAGAGTTTTCCTCTTTTTAGTTGTTTTAGTGTTTAGGCTGCGGTTGATTTATTTCTGTTTAAGGTGACTGCCTACATCCTACATTCGAAGCCATTTTATAAAAAAAAACTATTTTAAAAAGATTGTTTGGTCTTTTATGGTAAAATAGCACTTAAAAATTAAAAATGAAACAAAAACTTACCTGAAAAAACCATACTTTTTTTATAAATAAGTCAATTTGAAGTAATTTTTAATGAAATTTAGCCAAAACGCCTATCACCCTGCACAAAATTCTAATGTTGCTTTTTTAATTTCCTTCTCACACACGATACATATGACAGTTATCTTCAAAATGACGAACAATCTAAGAAAAATTTTGAAATTCAAAAATAATACATACAATTTTATGTTCAATATGAAAATTTTCCCCGATTCGTCATTCCTTTCCTTATAAAAACAGCCTCAAATAAAAAACTATTTATTATACATCAATTATTGTGCGTCATTTCATTAACAATAACATCTAAAACATTTCCTGAAAATTTTTATCAAATTTAATCATTATTATTTGAGATATCATGATAACATTAGAGATTTGTGCTAAAAAACATAATTCTTAAAAAAAAAAAAAAAAAACGCATTTAAAGTTGTTTGTCCTTTCAATTTTGTAGCAGA
Source organism: Dolomedes plantarius (assembly GCA_907164885.2). Taxonomy (NCBI): domain Eukaryota; kingdom Metazoa; phylum Arthropoda; class Arachnida; order Araneae; family Dolomedidae; genus Dolomedes; species Dolomedes plantarius. The sequence goes on from OU015499.1 coordinate 60,023,037, forward strand.
CGATGTTTTTTTAAACAGCTATAACTCTGCTTCTAATTACTGATATAGAATGAAAATCAAAACGGTTTTGAAAAGAGGAAAGATTGAATTACACTATTCTTGCAAAAAATGAAATTGACCAAAATAGTCAAAATATGACATTTTCAACGTAGGCAGTCACCTTAAGACACAATTTTAATTAAAAAGGAAAATTAATTTTCAAGAACAAGTTGACTTTTTTGGTAACAGTTATACCTTTTATTTTGTTATGTCAAACATAATTCAAATAAAAACAGATACCCCTGAAGCCAAAGGGCATCGGAATTCGGAACTGAGGGTGTTCTGTTCGACTCTAGGTAAACGCCACTAAATACTCTTCTGTCTATGCCGGGCACAGGCACGCTAAATCTGAGGGTGGGAAAATCCCTCCGAGTGGTTTGTAGAGGTGGGATGAGGGTATGAACCCAGCAGATTTCGCCCATGGGGATGCTCAGTCAAAATTTTGATGCCACCAGAGGATATTTTTTCCCGGTTTCTCCAAGGTGTAAATGCCTCAAAGTGTAAAATTTCTTTCTCCGTTATAGAGTACGATTATATATATATATATATATATATATATATATATATATATATATATATATATATATATATATATATATATATATATATATAAAGAGCTTTTCTGTTTGTTTGTCCGCTATAGAATCATAGACTGTTTCACCCACCGGGACTAAATTCGGCACAGTTAATTTTTAGGACCCGTGAAACTTAGCGCAGCAAAAACGAAGTTTAGGGCTCAATTAGTTTTTTTTAAATTAATTTTTTAATGATTTTTTGTGCCCGTAAGAGGTGCGCGTACCCCCTGTGGATACAGAACGTTCCCCACAACATGTTATCAGTGAAATCCGAAACCTATACCCCGCGCGGTCATTACCAACCCCTCTTCCCCGCGCGCGGGAAGAGGGATTGGTAATAACCATGTAGCTACAGAGCTTCATGGAAATAAACTTTGGCCCTGCCTAACTGACTGACTGACTGACAGATAACGCACAGTCCAAACCGTTGGACATAAAGAGCTGAAATTTTGCATGGCGATTCTTCTATAGTGGAGTCTATAGTGGAGTCTATAGTGGAGGGGTGCACTGATAAAGATTTTTGAAAAATTCTTTTTTCATTTTTTAAAATTAAATTTTTAAGCTGTTTTTCTAATTTTTTTAAGTTTGCATTTAAAATGATAATTCGAGGGTTATAAAATTTATATCACAAGAAAGATCCTAAAAATTCCTTTAAAACGAAATCTTTTTCGAAACTTTACCTCCCTTTTCTGATTTTTGGGGAATTTTTAAAGATTATTTTTTAGAATTTAATTTATCAAATGCTGATCACGCGTTTTCTTTTCTTTTTGTGATACTTTAAATTAATTTTGCTTCACTTGTATAACAACGAAATAAATTGACAAAAGAAATATTAAAATACGGTAAAAGATAAAATTTAACCACTAGACTAACTGAGATGGGAGTTTTTTAAGAATGCAGTTCAAATTAGTATATTTTAATACAACTTTCCCGGCTCTACTTTGTGTCCTTTGTTATTTGCAGTTTTTCTGATCGCTTGAACCGATTTACAGTTTGCTTTTTCTACGGTTTTTGGCCTTGGGAAAATTAAAAACCAATACGGTTTTTGGCCTGTCGACAATAAAAAACCAAATAACCAAAGTAAGGAAAATAGGCTTCATGCGGAATCCCGCCTTACTTTGAATAAATAAAGGGGATAATGCATCTTGCACTTTACCTCTTGGGTGATGTGGAAAAAAACTGAGCTTTTAAGGGAAAAATAAATAATAAAGGCAAATGTAAATTATAAAACTTATTTCTAATTAAACATTGGATAAAACAAATCTAATTAAATATAATTAAACAGTATCTAACAAATATAATTAAACAGTAAACTTATTCAATCCAAACGTGCGAATCACGCAACACTGTGTTATTAATTCTCAATAAAATCAGACGAAGGTCCGCAGGCTCAAAGTTTCTTTCTTTCTTATTGTTTCTATATCATTTCATAGAAACGCGCTAAGCGCAATCTGTATAGCCAGATGAACATGAAGAGCGGGGGTGCAGCCCAGTATTTTTTTTGATGGAATGCATCAAAAATTTTATATCTATATATCTACCCGGGCAACGCCGGGCAATAATGCTAGTATATATATATATATATATATATATATATATATATACACTGAAGTGCCACTGAATTAGGGATAGCAAAGCCTATGCAAATTGTGTAGAGCTGCGCATCATGTATGCGCAAGTGAGGGCGCTGTGGTAACTGCATAAATAGCACGTACTGTGGTTGTTCTGAATTAGTTGTTGGAATTGCCAGTATGGGTAAACTGCCTGATTTAGACGCCTTCGATCGCGGACAAATCGTAGGTGCGCGACGCATGGGACATTCAATTTCCGAAATCGTCAGACAGCTAGGATTTTCAAGGTCGACAGTGTCAAGAGTATACCAAGAATACATGGATGGTGGAAAAAAAAACTAGCAATCGGGCAAACTGCAAAGGACAATTAGCCTTGACATTGCGTGGTGAGAGACGGCTCAGGCGTATTGTACGTAGCCAGCGAAGCCAAACATTAGCTCAAATTACCACCCAGATTAATGACGGTGCCAGTCGTACAGTCAGTAAACGGACTGTGCAACGCTCGCTTCTCCGTATGGGTTTCGGGAGCCGTCGACCTACGAGAGTACCATTGCTCTATACTCGCCATCGGGCTGCACGTCTTGCCTGGGCAAGAGAGCACAGAGACTGGAGTGTAGAGGACTGGAAACGAGTAGCATGGAGTGATGATTCTCGATTCCGACTATTTAACGCCGACGGGAGGCTGAGAATATGGCGTCAGGCTCATGAAGCCATGGATCCTGCATGCCTGGCTGGAACTGTACAAGGAAATGGTGGCTCAATCATGGTCTGGGGTGTTTTTTCGGGGCACAGTTTGGGATCTTTGGTGCGTGTACCAATCTCCCTCAATGCAATTCGGTACGCAGAGTTGCTGGTTGATCACCTCCATCCGTTTATGCTGTTCTGTTATCCGCACGGTAATGGAGTTTTCCAGCAAGACAACTGTACCTCTCACAAGTCCCGGTTGGCTACTGGCTGGTTGGGTGAGCATTCCTCTGACTTCTCTGTCATGAATTGGCCACCTAGAAGCCCAGACTTAAATCCTATTGAGCATCTTTGGGATATTTTGGAACAAGGCGTGAAAGGCCATCACACAGGACCAAAGAACCTTACTGAATTATGGACAGCTTTAGCCAATATTTGTCAAGCCATTCCCGTGGAACGTTTCCAAAAACTTGTTGAATCTATGCCTCGTCGTGTGGCAGCCGTTATCAAGGCCAGGGGAGGCCCAACTCGTTACTAGGTAGGTATCCCTAATTCAGTGGCACTTCAGTATATATATATTATCACAAAAATAAACGTGAACCCTCGCGTAACACTACAACCTGTAATTCGGCTTTGCTCTAACACGATAAAAAAATTGCAAAAACCTTTTTGTACAACACTGTACTTCTATAGCACTAGATAATATGATTTTTGTTTAACACATTTAAAAACTAAATTACCTTAAAATAATGACGGGAAGGAATAATGAACTATAGTGGCTTTATATGGAAATGTATAAACAAATTATAATTTATTCATTTATAACTCTATAAAATTACAAGAAGGCCTAAGCTTAGCTGAGAATCTTGAATCATTTTTCCTGAATGCAGACCCTTCCGCTGAAAGAAGCTGCAAAATTGTCTATCTCCATACCGTGAAATCTACAATGACCTTGTAAGAACCAGCAAATAAACAAAAATTACAGATTTTTTAAAGAGGATAGAAGGTACAAAAAGTCTAAATGAAGAAAAAGGTTCTGAAAGTGAAGGTGATATCGTTCAATCGGAAAAACGTTCTCGTTTGATTGTACTGAGCAGTGATGAGGAAGTAATTTATTAAATTAAGGTCGTATTAAATGAAAATAATTTTTTTTTTGTTTCTTTTCGTTTTGTGTTATACATACATTTATATTTTTACTAAAAATTAAGTTTCTTGTATGGAATTTTAAAAAATGTTTGTTTTTAATGAGTTTTCAGAACGTAACCCCCCTTTTTTGAACTGTCTCTGGGTCTCATAAAACACGGTTTCACACAACACGAAATTTTATAGGAACTTAACTACCGTGTTATAGAAGGGTTACCTATATATATATATATATATATATATATATATATATATATATATATATATATATATATATATATATATATATATATATATATATATATATATATAATATATATATATATATATATATATATATATTATATATATATATATATATATATATATTGTAACGTCCTCGGTGGAAAATGAGACACACGAGAGACAATTATATCACACAGAGCTTGTATTAAACAAATAAAAATTTATAGTATGTACAAGGTAGAGAGTCTAGGCTCGTCTGCATATGAGAGATTTTATAAAAACTAAATAGCTTTCAAAAAGTCTCTCAATAGAGATATCTTTCTCCAAAAGTCACTAGGACTAACCCGGGGAGCCGAGAGAGGAATTTTCAGGCAATCGGTCCGCAACGGCGCATTCCCGCACCGTATTCGACGGACAAATTCGAGGCTCAACAAGCAGCCACCCTCTCTGGCTGCCTCTAACGCACTGCTTTCTCCTTTTGTTTTTTTTCATCCAGCTGGCCGGGGGGGGGGGTGCAGGAGCGACCCACGATGGTTTTCTTGGAAATGCAACATTCGTAAAGGGAGAGCTCTTGCCTGGGTGGCCCTTTTCACCGAAAAGGCCCAAGACGCTACAATATATATATATATATATATATATATATATATATATATATATATATATATATATATATATATATATATATATATATATATATATATATTTATATATATATATATATATATATATATATATATATATATATATATATATATATATATATATATATATATTTATATTTATATATATTTATATTTATATATATATATATATATATATATATATATATATATATATATATATATATATTTATATTTATATATATATATATATATATATATATATATTTATATTTATATATATATATATATATATATTTATATTTATATATATATATATATATATATTTATATTTATATATATATATATATATATATATATTTATATTTATATATATATATATATATTATATTTATATTATATATATATATATATATATATATATATATATATATATATATATATATATATATATATATATATATATATATATATATATATATATATAGATATATAATGGGTTTCAATCAAACTGGTTCGCATGTTTCAACATTTAGGATTAAAACCTGAGGTAGCCTAGTGGCAGCGCTTTGGGCTTCGGACTAGAGGTGCTCGGTTCGTATCCCGTCGAACGCCATTCGATAACTTTGTGTCTGGGCAGGATAAAGGTACGTTGAATCCGTAGATCGAAAAGTCCTTGTATGATGTTTGAGAGGGTGGGAGAAGGTACGAACCCCTAAAATCATGTCCCTGGGGGTGCTCGTTCAAATTTGAGGTGTTGTCAGTTCACCTATATTGTGTGCCCAACGAGTTATTGAGTAACCAACGATTCTCGTTGATTACGTGCTAATGTCTTCACTGGCAAGTGCCCCGCAATGGCAAACAACAAGAACAACGTTTAGGTGTATTGACATCGCATTTACGTCTACCTGAAGAGATTCGTGACCAATACCTTACCCTAACCTTGATATAAACCGAACTTTGGCTCCTAGAAACAAAAATTCTCCTTCCACTTAACCGCAAGCGATTTCTATCCTTCTTTAAACCTGAATTCTTATTTGTGCATAATGGACCAGAGAGAAATTTCCTTCCTTTTTTTTACCACCTTAACTCCGCGAGACTGTTTTTTCTTCTACTTCTTTCCTTGCTGGCGACCCCATTTTTGTTCGTTATCCTCCGTGATCCATTTTATCGATTATATAAAAATTTTCTGCGTTTTTGCCCGCACTTTAAGAGTGCTAAAAGCAGCAGTTCTTCCAGAGTTGAAAATACTGGCCCCGTAAAAACAAACAAACAAACAAACAAACAAGCGGTACACCTCAGCGCGATATATATATAGGTACTTGATCGAGTTTTAGTTTCGGAGTCGGTCTTGCAAATGGATGCGCTTGAGATGGCTGGAGGTGGAGAGAGAGACAGAAAAAAAAAATGCAAATTTGGTGCGGTTAAAAAAACAAGAACAGAGAGAGACAATGGCAAGGTTTTCTAGAAATAGGAGAGGTTTTTGACTTTCAGATTCAAGTGTGAATTATGGGGCCGTGTTTTCGCCCGTTATTTTGCTCTTTCGGAAACGGTTGTGCGTGTGTGTGAAGCCGGGAAGAACAGCAGTTTGGTTGAAGGAGAAAGTTACTGGCTAAGTAAGTGTTTGTCAATGTGATTTATTAAGTAAGATTATATATCCCAGACTCAAGGGATTATAAAAGACGCTGATATATATATATATATATATATATATATATATATATATATATATATTATATTTATATATATCTATCTATCTCTCTCTCTCTCTCTCTCTCTATATATATATATATATATATATATATATATATATATATACAGTTATACCATGGTACTCGTCTGTTTAGGTACTCGTTTCTTTCGGTTCTCGCGTTTGCTCAGTTCTCGTTGCATTTCGATGCAAAAAAATTGCTTCGGTACACGACGTTTCTTCAGTTCTCGTCGCATTTCGATGCAAAAAAATTGTTTCGGTACTCGACGTTTCTTCAGTTCTCGTTGCATTTCGACGCAAAAAAATTGCTTCGGTACTAGACGTTTTCTCAGTTCTCGTCGCATTTCGATGCAAAAAATTGCTTCGGTACTCGACGTTTGTTCAGTTCTCGTCGCATTTCGATGCGAAAAAAAATTGCTTCGGTACTCGACGTTTGTTCAGTTCTCGTCGCATTTCGACGCGAAAAAATATTGCTTCCGTACTCGACGTTTCTTCAGTTCTCGTTGCATTTCGATGCAAAAAATTGCTTCGGTACTCGACGTTTCTTCAGTTCTCGTTGCATTTCGACGCAAAAAAATTGCTTCGGTACTCGACGTTTCTTCAGTTCTCGTTGCATTTCGATGCAAAAAATTGCTTCGGTACTCGACGTTTGCTCGGTTCTCGTCGCATTTCGACGCGAAAAAAAATGCTTCCGTACTCGGCGTTTTCTCGGGGCTCGTCACACATTCTAAAGCATGTATGAGACAATACGGCTCCCCCAAATCCTGTCTTACCGGACGAAAAGAAGGTATATTTTCATAAAAAAAATGTACCCCGTTTACCACAAATACGTAGATCTATCTATAAACGCACTCAAAATATGGAAATTCTGAAAACTTCTGGATTTTAGATTTCCCTATTTAAGGGCCTTATAACTATGGAATACTGTGTACAACCTTTAAAATGTGGAATAGGATTGAAATTTGCAGAAACACAGATCTTTTTGGATTAGATCGAAAGTCTCTCGATTTTTTATAGTTTAAATTATGGTTGGAAAATACGTTCATCGTTTATTATTTTATTACTTCCTGAAAATTTTACATATGTTCTTTTCAGTTTTTTTTCAAGGGGACAGTACATTTCGGACTTCTGAAAAATGCTAGGAAATTGGCTAAGTTTTCATAATTTTTAACAACTTAACCCAGTGGTGCACAAACTTCCTTCGACCGCGACCCGCTCTCTTTAAGGGAACTCACGACTCTTAAGTCGAGGAAATAAGGCATATTTTCATACTTTTTGACTCTTTGTAACTATTTCAGTTTACTCCCAATTTTTCCAAATTTTATGTATATGATAAATTGATATATTTATTTTAATAAACAAATTTTCAACTCTCAAAATAATTTTAAATAATTCTTTTTTAAATGCTTTAGATATACCTTGTTTTTTAAGTATTTTTATTGTATACTGGCTTGCGCGCAGAACTATAAAATTAATTTTACACTTAAATGTATAATTCCTGTTTTATATTTAAAATAAATAATTCAAAATACAATTGAACACTGCGCAACTGGTTACAAACCCGTCGGACGGGTTTGTAACCAGTTGCGCCGTGTACGTGGCTCCATTCAATTGCATAGGTTGCGAGTCATCACGGACTGGTTTGTGATTTGAGTCAGTTATCAGTTTCTTTTGAGTTGCTCCGTGTGCAGACGGCCTTAGTCTTTTTGAGAATCGTTCCTATAGTTATTGAATTGAACTTTCGAGAACCACCGATAGCTGATAAACTTTTTGAATAGAGCAGGGATCGACAACGCGGTGCCCGCGAAACAATTTTAGGGTGCCCTCCGTTCAAATTTCGAAAAATTTTATATATTTGAACAACAAAGGCTCGTACTTGTAATGAATAATTGTAGTAAAAAAAATAAAAATCGCAAAACTGTAAAAATCAAAAACTGAGCAGCCTGATCTCTATACAGCGTCGTTCTGCCCGAGCTTCCATGATAAGTACGATAAATGCATTAAAAGATAAATTTTCGCTCTGGAAATCGAGAAAGATAATTTATCAGATTTCCCAAATTTAAAATTTGAAAATTATTGCGATGGAAATGGTACTACCTATTAGTTTGTCAAACATTTTGATTCCTTATTGGAAGAATTTAATACCAAGAATTTATGCTTCTGAATCTTTGTTTTCTAATATGAAATACTTAAAATCAAGCCCCACTGACACTTATTTGGACCAATGCCTGGGAATTAAACTTATGTGACACATTACAACGACCGCAGATTTGCAATGTCAGATATTGCATTATCAATTTTAAGATTATTTTGTTTAAATTAAAATTTGAATTTCTGTATTAAAAATTTATGTCGATTAATAGTTTCATGTTTAAATATTAATCCCCCTCCCCTTCCTACTCTTCACCCAGTGGTGCCCGCCGAACTCCCGCATTTCTGAAATATACTCTCCTAGTTAAAAAGGTTTCCTACCCCTGGAATAGAGGATGCACAGTTCGACTCCCAACAAGCACCATTATATACCTCCTTGTCTAGGTCGGATATGGGCACATTAAATCCGTAGACCGGAAAGTCTATCTTTAATGTCAAAGGGGGTGGGAGAAGATACTACTCCCTAATGTCACCCCCTAAAGGTTCTTGGTCAAATTTGGGGTGGCGCCTTGATAATACGGAATCCGACCCTTGTGGTGCCATTATAAAAGTGGGGCCGCACCCTTCAACCCGCTAGGCCATATGGACCTGGCCTGGAATACTTCCGGCCAGGAAGCATTAGAAACAACAACATTTTTCTAAATTTATGTTTTATGAAAGTATTAAAAACAATATAATTCGTTGTTGTTGTTGTTGTTGTCGTAAACTGGCGTGGTTCTTTTGTCATGTACTACTGGAAGCATAAAAATCTTCTTTCATAGCCTTAAAATTAAGTTTATTGACGTAGACAAAAACAGTCACACAAATAACTTGATGAAAACACAAAGTAATAAATGTTCGTTAGGGGTCAGGCTACCGCTTGTCGGTATAACCTGCGTAATCGAGTTTCTCCTTCCAACTGAACTTAGGATGCGCTGTGCTGATAAATAGTGAAAAGGTTATGCGCATGAAGGGGGGGGGGGGGGGCATAGCAACGTTCCTGACACTAATCCTCTGGGATCCGAATATAAATTCAGATGAGATCCATATAAGGTTGTTGACTCGGGCAAAATCAAGTACAAGAAGAGGGTTTGTCTTATAATTCATATTTATTCTTAATAAAAAAATTTGTAGCGAGTTAAAAACGTTAAAAACCCTCATTATAAAATGGTGATAAAAACAGTAGTAAAGAAAGTAGTGACGGCAAAACGGGAACCGTTGCACCGCATTTGCTTTCACTGCTGGAAAAACAAATTCCTTAATTTTACTTTCCACGTCTTTGCTTTCCCCTGCTGGAAAAAAAATTCCTTAATTTTACTCCCCAAAAATAAGTATGACCCCTCTCATGCTCTCAAAGATCGGGAAATAGTCTTTTCGGTAGTCATTTGTTATGCAGTTAACTTGAAAAACCATTTATATTCTTTCGGAGTAATATTTTATGCAGTAAAATTATTGTGGTCAGAAAAACAATACAGTAATAAATAAAAATGGAAGAGAAATAATGTAAACTGGAAGTTATTATGATATGTTACCGTATATTTTTACATTTCCCCCCTTTTCTCAGTATGTACTGAAGTGTCAGAATAACTCGGATAGACGATCCCTTTCGGAACATATGGCAATTCTCACTTTCTGTAAATGTTTTCGTCCGGAGGCCGTTTATATGGAGAGACAGACATCTGTGGATGCTGAAAAAGCTGATTCAGTAGTGAGCATGGCAAACGATCATGATTTCGGAGAATTTCAACAAGGTATGATAGTTGGTGCTCGTGCGATGGGTCGTGGCATTTCTGAGATACTGTAGAATTCAGCAGTTGAATTCTACGTTGAATTCTATGTCTCGATATCTGGGGGTCTCTACTAACTTTAGTGTGAGAATTGTACAACGTTCACTAACGGATGCTTAACGACGTATTAGACAGGTATCCCCGTTTTTCTGGTGAGAATTGTACAACGTTCACTAACGGATGCTTAACGACGTATTAGACAGGTATCCCAGTTTTTCTGGCACTTCAGTGTTTATAAGCTGGTTTCCCGAAATGATGCCTAGTTCGTAAGGCATATGGTAAAGGAGTATTGCCAACATAACTCCAGAAATTTGCCTCTAGATTATCCACACACCTAAACCAATATCTAAGCATATGGAAATTTTATCAGCTGATGATGTATACTTAAACAAAAAGGTAAGCAGAAGACAATAAATGCAGCTGACCATTCACAAAGTAAATATTTTACTTCGGTTACTTGAAATCCCCATGAAAAGAGTGGCATTGTCATTGTGAAGGAACAATCAATTATGACATAAAGACGTCAATTTGACCCCCTATTTAAAGAATATTATTTTCAAATTTTATAAAAACAATCACTGATATAAGTTTTAAGAGAGCAAAATGTGCCAGTCTATGGTATCCAGACTGTGGAGAAGGCTCGATATCTCTGGTGATATCCAAAAGTATCACAATGTGCGACCTTCAGACTTTGGAGGTGTGTCAAAAATACTGGAGATAGCGAAATATACTACGCTGTGTGATCTTCAGAGTGTGGAGAAATTTGCGGAACACTGAGGACAAACACATTTATCCCAATGTGTGATCTCCAGATTATGGAGGTTTTTTCAATCACTGGAGACAGCCAAATTATACCACAATGTGTTATCTTCAGATTGTGGCGAAAGTTCCAGATTACTGGGTACAGCCAAACGTACCAAACTGTGTGATCTCCAGATTGGAGATAATTTTAAAACACTGGAGACAGCCAAATGTACAGCAATGTGTGATATCCAAATGTGTGATCTCTCTACCTCCTCTGTAGAAAACATTCCAAACTATTGGAAACATTAGACGACAAACGGTACAAGTTCGACCAGAAATATAACCCCTATGTAGAACCAATATTTGGTGTTCATTGCATGACGTCACTTGACGATACGTCCAAGGCAAACTCTCTGAAGAGTTGACAGACACCACAGAAGCAAGCTGTATCTAAATTAAATATTCACAAGAGGATAAGGGAAATTGCCCTGCTTGCCAAGAAGTCCAGCTATTTATGTCATCTGCCTGAGCATATATAGTGGAGTAAAGACAAGGGTCACTGGACGGACTCAATGGAGTAATATGCCCCTCTTTGTTCTTTCTAGGTTTAGCTGGCTGACCGATTCTTGTAGGACCACCATATGGAGTGAACATGGAGCAAAATACTATTTCCTAACACTCACTGAAATGTACCAATTCGCAGGCGAGTGTTTGTATATATTGGCGAACATAATAACGACAAATGTATTGTTACTGGTGAAAACATATAGAGACTACAAGAATCAGTGGGCCAGGTACTTATCGCTGATGAGTTCAGATCAAATTTGCAGACTGGCTCTCGTCTCCTGTGTATTCTAGGAGAACATTAATGTTACCATCCCTTTGCTCTTACTTTGAGGAATCACTCTAAGAGGTAATGATTCGTAAGTATTAGCGGACATGATTCTGAATAGGCTCAATGCCTTCTACTGACGCATTACTAGCATAAGATAGAGAAGACGTACTGAATCCTTATTTTCGGATCTTGAAAGGTGTCGTGGGTTCACAGTTTAAATTCACGTTGAATATCATGCGCCCTTACAGTTGTCTGCACCTATATCTATCTGTCTCTGTATGTATGCATACTATACATATATACACACACACACATATATATATATATATTATATATATATATATATATATATATATATATATATATATAACTCATGTGGACAAAGGCCAGTGGTGCTCATCTCCGCTCTCTTGACCGTGGACTTGGCGTGTCATACAGCATATATCTCGGTCAGGTGGTCAACCTGACACGGGACCCCAGACTTGGTTCCCAAGCATGCTTGGTCCTCATTTTATCGACCCACTCAAAGGAGGAAAGGCTTAGTCGACCTTGCCCAGTCGAAGGGTCGAACCCTGGACCTGTGATGTGGCATCTTGAAGCTTGTAACCACTACGCCACCGGGTGTTATTTATATATATATATACACACACTACCCTACAATAATGGACCTGGCGCCAGCGGATTTGCTTTAAATCTGACTGCATGTCGGATTTTATGCCAATCCAGGGCTCGCACGTGACCTGTTAAGGTTAAATACGATACGCGAAGTGGTAATGTCGTTAGTTCTGTGTGAAATTCTGACAATATGTCAAAACGAAAGGAATTTAGTGACTTTGAAAGAGGTGTTACAGTTGGTTTTCACATTAGTGGCAAGTCTATTCGCGCAATTACGGTAGAATTATCACAGTCACGGTCAACTGTTGGTGATGTCGTGAAGACGTGGAAGAGTACGGGAGATGGGGCACGAACTGCAAACGTTGGTCGTCCCCCTAAACTGACCGAACGGGACCGGCGTGTCCCGAAGCACGAGGTTCGTATGAACCGTAAGAAACCACTCCAAATCATCAACAGTGAGTTTCAACAGGCAGCAGGGATTTCGGAGCAACCGAATACTTTGCGGAAAGAACTGCACGCCCTCAATATCCACGGATGTGTTGTCGCACACAAACCAAACATCACCCCATCCATCAAAGCCGGCAGACTCACTTGGTGTTTGCAACCTCGCAACTGAACCGTGGACCACTGGAAAACTGTTTTATGTAGTGACGAGTCACGTTACACGCTCTTCCAGTCGGATGGGCGTGCTTGGGTTTGGCGAATGCCAGGCGACTGTCTGTTTCCCGAGTGCTTCGTTCCAGCTCTGAAGTTCAGTGGTGGTGGTGTAGTTGTTTGAGGGTGTTTTTCGTGGTATGGCCTGGGACCTTTGCATGTTGTTTCTGGTAAACTGAACGCCGAAGCCTACATGAACATTTTGGACAATCAGGTTCTTCCTACGCTCTGGAAATTTTATGGAATGGACGAATGTTACTTCCAGGACGACAACGTTCCATGTCCTTTTACAGCCTCTGTTAAGCAGTGGTATCAAAATATGGATGTAAAATGCCTTCTCTGGCCTGCTCAGATTCCCGACCTAAAACTCATAGAACATTTCTGGGGCGAGTTAGAGCTACCCTTTCGGACCAGGGAACCACATCCGTAATCTACAGATGACCTGGCGACATTCTTGCAGCAGGAATGGACACAAATACCTATAGCTGTGGATCAAAACTTTGTTGAAAGTATGCCCAGAAGGGTTGCTAGTGTAACTACAGCACGTGGGGGACCATCCTCCTATTAAAGCATGTATTCTTTCCCTTATACCATCACATCTTGCTATCCGGTTATTATTGTAGGGTAGTGAATGCATATATATATATATATATATATATATATATATATATATATATATATATATATATATATATATATATATATATACACACACATATATATATATATACATATATATGTATACATATATATATATATATATGTATATGTCTATATATATGTATATATATATATATATATATATATATATATATATATATATGTATACGTCTATATATGTGTATATATATATATACATACATATATATATATATATATGTATACGTCTATATATATGTATATATATATATATATACATATATATATATATATGTATATATATATATATGTACACACAAACACATATATGGGTGTGTGTGCCTGCGTATGTGTGTGTGTGTAGCAAACACTGACGTGCTTATAGGAAACTTTGATGCAAGAATAATCTGCGGCGCCAGTGGGCACTTGTTTCAAAATACCCAGATCAGTGATATATTTCGACTCGCATATATTTTCCTTCAAGAATTCCACGTACTAAGTGTTTACAATAACGAAGCGACGCATCGTTCTAGAAAACCAATCTTAATTACACGTGTATAATTTAGCATGAGAGATCAAAATAACTTTTGCAAAGAGTTTCCGAAAAGTGTCGTTTCGGCAAACAGTTCCTTCAGGTCGTGATTGATTTATCTGCTTGTGGAAAGAGAGGATACACCGTAGTATAAAAATAATTACCTATAAATTATATGTTTAATGGCGATCTCTGGGATAAGGAAGTGTGGGTAGAGAAAAACATATGAAGAGAGACTTCGAGTTGGACTATTTACAATGTTGATTCAGTTTAAAGCACCATATATATGTACAGTGGAATCTCGATCTATCGTTTTTCAAGGGACCGATTGAAATGAACGATAAATGCGGGAAAACGATAGATGCGGTTACATAGCAAAGCAATATGATCGTTGGGACTGGATAAAATGAACGACACATACGGAAAAACGATGGATCCGAAAACGATCGATCGAGATTCCACTGTATATATATATATATATATATATATATATATATATATATATATATATATACTAGCGGCCCGTCCCGACTTTGTCCGGGTTGAACAAAATATTATACCAATAAATTTCCAGTTGATAGCCAATAAATTGTAAATCTTTTTTTACCTTAAATGTCCAATAAAAAGCGTAGTTCCAAATGTAGTTTTCTTCAATAAACCCTTTAACGTTGCCAGTTTCAAAAATCCTTTTTGTATTTATCAATAGCTCCTATACTTGAATCTTAAAAATATTAAACCTTTTCCTTACGGAGTGGGTCCGTTGTAAAGAGCGATTTCGAAAAACGTACCCCGTAAGCTAAAGGGTGTTGCTATGGTTAATTGACTGCGGTTGACAAAGGAAAAGATGTAAGGTACATTTTAATGTACAAAAGTTGTACATTACCCTCCACATACAAAATCTGCTCTCTCTTTTTGTATATTATTATAGAAGTATAGATACACATTGGTATCCCAAAATTAGAATAAGAGATGAAATAAAAATACAAAAATAAAAAAGGATTTTAAGTAAAGAATTTTTTAAAATTATTTTAAGCACCTAAAATAATATTCAAATTAATATTACATTATTTATTAATTAAAGTCAATTTTTAAAAGAAATAGGTGTGCTTGATACAGTAGTTTAATTCAAAAATAAAAAATGATTTTAAGTAAAGAATGTATTTTTAATTATTTTAAGAACCTAAAATAGTATTCAAATTAATATTACGTTAGTTATTAATTAAAGTTAATTTTTTAAAAGAGAGAGGTTCAGAGTTGAAATAAAAATACAAAAATAAAAAAAGGATTTTAAGTAAAGAATGTTTTTTTTAAAATATTATTAAATTTTTTTTAAATAATATTTTTTTCAAATAATATTCCTAAAATAATATTCAAATTAATAATATGTTAGTAAATAATGAAAGTTTATTTTTTCAAAGAAAAAGGCGTGCCGGAGAACGGCTAGGTTCGAACCACTATCGTCAGAACAGAAGCCCACCGCGATAGCACCACGCTAAGGATCGTTGAAGACTTCGGCACAAAAAGCGGTAGAGGACAGTAGCGGTAACAATGGAGATTGTTAGGATTAAGCCCCTAACTTTATTTCTACTCATCAGATATACATAATACATAGCCTATGTCCATCTGGAATAATGTACCTTCCAAACAGTGAAAGAATTTTTCAAATAGGTGCAGTGGTTCTGGAGATTACCCTCCACGTACAAAATCACTCTCTCTTTATATATAAGTATATATATATATATATATATATATATATATATATATATATATATATATATATATATATATATTGGTCATAAAAAAACTTTCCGATATATGGAACTCTTGTGGCTGTTCCGTTCAACCGATCGAGATGAGATTTCAGATATAGTTATTCAGAGGGATGAGCTCGGGATTCTGTGAACGGCAACCAAGTGGAACTCACGGTTACCGTTATAGGTACAGAAACTCAAAATTTTCGAATGGCAACGCCCACTTTTTCCCGTCTCAAAATATTTAGCGCATGCTAAAACTCTAAAGAGCGGTGGAACGGTATCACAAAAAACGGACGCCGCGTTATGCACACACGAAAAACAGTTGTGCGAACGGCCTGTGACGGAACCTATGTGGAAAATGTGTAATCCAAATAAAAGTTTTCTTTTGTTCCCTCTGTGTTGCCATCGGTGATTGGTGTTTGCCTCTGTCATATGCAAATTTCTTCCGTGCGCCCCGATCTTGTTTTTGTTGGCCGTTCGCAGAGCTGTTTTTTGTGCGTGCATAACGTGTCCATTTTTTGTGATGCACGTACCGTTCCAACGCTCTTTAGGGTTTTAGCATGAGCTGAGCATTTTGCGACGGGAAAAAGTGGCCGTTGCCATTTGAAAAATTCAACTTTCTGTACCTATAACCGTAACCGTGAGAGTCACTTGGTTGCCGTCCACAGAATCTCGAGCTCATACCTCTGAATAACTATATCTGAAATCTCATCTCGATCGGTTGAACAGTACAACCGCTAGAGGTCTATATATCGGCAAAGTTATTTTATGATCACCCTGTATATATATATATATGTATGAAATAAATTTCAAACCTTTTTCGTTATCATTAACACGTCTATTCAAAATCCTTTCATCTTATCGCAACAGAACACCGTCGCTTATTTCTGAATTTGACCTATATCCAACCAAAGTAATCTATTAGTTTTTCCCTAAAGCCACCCGCTGACACCTTACATAACTGTTATATAACTTCGAACATTGGAGAATTTTCCAATAACCACGCCATATGATGCCTCATAGTCAGGTGATGAGTTTAGACCAATTAACGTTCATCCCGCCTAAAAAATCCGCGCTTTCTCAATAATTCCGAAGCTTTTGTGTGTCTGCTCCCAGGCAGTAAACATGTAGAGTTTTCGCTGCTGTCAATTTGCGCTAGCGGGCCCCGTTCCCGCTATGATGTGTCCGTCCAACTGTGAAATTCCGAGATAACCACAACCTGTGCCATGGGAGTCGTGGTAAATAAAAACTACTTTATAACCAGCTAACTGCAGGAGCACGTTTTCTTGCCTCTTCCTTCCTTTCTAGTTCTGAACTTTAAATTTATTCACCGTGCCAGCCCCTCGTTACTGATGTGAGCTACGACTACAAGTACGAAATTTCAGTTTCTCTTCCTAGGATTCATTACACACACACAAACACCAATATAATCAATAAGTTCGGGGACTACCCTCCCCCCTCATGCCCGGTGTGTGGGGGAACCGAAATAACGATGTGGTTTGCAAGTCTGGTTATCTGCGTACGCGTGAGACGTCACATGACGCTTTGCACAACTGCTAAGGCGCGCAGCTCACCATTTGACTGCAGACTGTCAGCCTATGATGTCGATGTAGCAAAATGTCCTTTTTGGAGCAACGTTCCAACATTAAATTCTGCTACAAACTAGGAAGAACCACTGCAGAAACGTTACGGTTACTGCAAAAAGCGTATCGAGACGAAGCTATGTGCAGATCGAATGATTTCAAATGGTACAGCTTGTTTAAAAATGGCAGAGACGCTGTTGCAGATGATCTGCGAAGTGGGTGGCCAGTGACCCCACAAACGGAGGCAAACATACAACGGGTAGGAGTAGTGGATGTTTGGTTGGTTGAAGTTTATTGGCGCAAGGTCCAGAAAGAACAATCTGCGCCAAACACAAGGTAACATCGTCAACAAATGGTATGTACAGGTTCTTAGTCGTCTCCGGGAGGCAGTCCGTCGTAAACGTCCACACGCTTGGAAATCCAACATGTGGATGTTTTTACATGACAATGTCCCGGCGCACCGATGCCTGATGGTGCAACAAGCCCTTGCTAAACACGGCACCACAGTTCTGTCACATCTGCCGTATTCCCCAGACCTCGCTCCTTGCGATTTCTACCTGTTCCCGAAACTAAAAGATCGCATCAAGGGTAAGCGGTTTGCAAATGCCGAAGAAGTGATGGCAACAGCGACAACCGCTTTACGACAGCTCTCACGCAATGGTTTCCAGGACTGTTTCCAGAAGCTGTATCAACGCTGGCAGAAGTGTATAGTTGCGGAAGGACATTAGTTTGAAGGTGATTGTGTTCAGAAGACTTTGTAAGTGTATTCGTTGTTCTAGTAAATAAAGTCCCCGAATTTATTGACTGTACGAGTATATATATATATATATATATATATATATATATATATATATATATATATATATATATATATATATATATATATATATATATATATACTGCAGAGTAAATTTACTGCGAAAAATTCACCTTAATTCACTGAATCTTTGCCTTGCAATTTCTCAAAACAGCTCTTCAAGGGCGATTCTTAAACCAGCACAGAATTAGTCTCGCTTTCCTCACATTCAACAAAACAACGTTTCACTGAAGAATAAATATCAACCTGAAATATTATACCTTCATTTTATAATCCGACAAGGCGTATTTATTACCTGAAATTTAGCTCTGCTTGCTGAAACTAAACTAGTTGAGGGGGAGCCGCTGTTCATATATTTTATAACCAGACTTCTCGTTAAACTGAAACTTTTTCAAACGAATATTAACTTCTGTTAAGTTTTAGTTCAGTATTAAATTTGTTACGTTTTAGTAAAATTTTTGCCTGTTTTATTACTCATCAGAAACCAGTCGGATATTGCTTACAATTTTCCACGAAATCGAGCTACATACACCAACGTCATAGTTGTCAACTGGCCATAGTTGTCACAGTGGTAATTTTAGTTTAGGCAAGATGAAGGGTTTCCGATTATAAGGGTTTCGTATTAAATAGGGAGGTAGGATTTCAGTTTTATGTATGTAAATTTTGACCTCGAAATGGAGCAGTCTAAAATGCTACTGACATTAAAGAGAAAAATTGGGTTTATGAAAAAATTCATTTAAAAAAATGTATGTCTTAGCTAAAATATGTTTTCAAATAACATGTTTTTTGTTGGTGTTGCTCCAATGGGTTTTGTTAATTACCAATTACCGTGGAAATCAGTCCACTCTTTGGAAGTTAAGCTGATTTGGTGTTGACTACGTACTAAACCATGTATGAAGAAGCATTTTTTCAGTAATAGTCAACTTTCTGCCACGCTGTAGAATTAACCTCTAGCTTACGGAGCCCATTTTTCCGATTCCCTCTTTAGAGCGTGAAATTTCATACTCCATTTGTAAGAACGGCTTATATGTATTATATATATATATATATATATATATATATATATATATATATACATACATACATATATACATACATACATACATACACACACACACACACAAACACACACACACACACACATATATCTTTATATATAAAAGGCAAAGTCTGTGTGTGTGTGACCGAGTTTTTGTCTGCTCGCGGCACGGCGCAAAGACGGCAGGTCGGACAGTCTTGAGATTCGACACGAAGATGCCCCCCGAGGTCTCATTATGCACCTCGAAGCCCTTTTTTCGATTTTTTTAATTAGATTTTCCGTAATTAAATATTTAGTCGCGATTTGGAGCTCCCGGACGAGTAAAAGCTCCGTAAATCCTAACGTATCCGTCCAAGAATTTTTTTTTCGGACGAGCCTATACGGGAAAGATGACACTATACGGAAATCACAATTAAAATTGTCTGTCTAAATTTATCGATTAATTGTGATTTTTTTTCGATCGCCTGTACGCACCCGTTTTTCGGGGAAAAACGCGATTTTGGCCGCGACCCTTATTTCCAAATTGTCGAATCGATACGTAAATGTCGTTACATTTTTACGAAATTTTTATCTCAGTGACCCTAGACATCACAGTTTCGAAAGCCAGAACCAAAATTAATTTACAAATTGTAGTTATTTTTTAATAATTTATTTTATGATTCGGAAACTCTTGCGAGAAACCTCATTTTGGACATTTCGTTCTTCATTTCCGGACGAAGGTAAAGGGGGTGAAAATAGGCGTGTCTTTTTCGACGTCAAACACGTGATGTGTTGGGGCGTTTGTTTTCTATGAGGGATTGGGTGGTTAAAGGAAATCGATTACTATTGCAGTGATAATCGATTAAAAAATCGCATTTAGTAATGCCGTAATTTTTTTGGTCAACACTTAGTTAATATCATATAATTTGTGGTGTGTTTGTGGAAAAAATCTATGAAGATTTCAAAGAATTTCAGCATGTGGAGGATGTGACATATTCGCTTTCAAGGAAATCGATTACTATTGCAGTGATATTCGATTAGTAATCCTATGTCAAAAATTTTGCCAAAATGTGCCAGAAAGGATTAAATTTATATGGGTAAAATAATGTATCGTGGTGAGGAAAAGGATGACAGCGACGCCCATTAACAAAGGGTTAAGGCTGCTAAAAAATTGGTAATTACATTACCCGAAGAACGCCGGGACGGGTACAGCTAGTATATATATATATATACATACAGTGATTTCCGCTTATAAGGATCACGTTTGTTATTACTGTTTTTGATTCTTATAAGCGGTTGATTCTTAAAACCGAAACTTCCCTTTGGACAGGCACACATACACAAATATATACTTGTACATATATATAAACACACAGGCACATATATACATAATTTACCATTAAATACTCTTTAATTTACGTTATTTATCATTTATTAAAATTATTTTTTATAATTTTAAAAATACTCAATTTCTAAACAAATACTATAACTCAATTTCTAGACCTGTAAGTAACAACACATGATTATAAAATCAACAAGAGGCAGCTGCTTCTCTTTGACTACACTTTGGAAGAGCATCATATCTAATTAACAAGTTCTGTTTTTCAGAAAAACTAAGAGTTTTCCTTGTTTTTATCATATTTGAATTCGACTATCAAAAAGTTCTAACACTAACTGGCAATTTTGTTAGAAAATTAAAGTGAATACTAGTGACGTATGCTTATTACAGTCTCAGACGAAGATTCCCTTTATAGCTTACGTTTCACGGTTTGATTCTAAATCAAACCGTGAAACGTTTGATTCAGCATCTGGTTCATCTGATTCAGCAAAATGGATCCGTTTACGTTTCACGGTTTGAAGTGCTGAATCCACTGTCCCGTTTGCGTAAGTGATGGTGGACACTTCGCGGAAGATTTATGTGTTTCAGGGTCCAGAAATCCGCAATCAGGAGGTAAGTGGTGGGAAAAAAGGAGTGCCTGTCTGGAGAAAAGTGAAATCGGACCCGGGCGGGTTAGATGCCCCTGGGTAAAGCTAATAAGACAGTGTTTAGCAAAAACGTATAAGGAGAAACTCTTATGTTATGTCTAAAGGAATGTATTTTACGACTATTTTCCACCCCAAAGTTTTATCAATCTTTCTTTTCAAAAACTTAAGAAAGAATTTCGTACCTTTTGAGAGTTCAAGTGGCATTTTTTGGAAAAATGAAAGGAAGGCGAAGATTGCAAACTGATTCTTATAACCGGTGGATTGATTCTTTAAAGCGGAAATTTTAACATGGAAATAATACATTTGTTTTTGTTTTTGCGATATTGATTCTTATAAACGGTTGATTCTTATAACCACTGATCACTATAAGCGGTGGTTACTGTATCTAATAAATATACCAAGTTATTGGCTTTTGTACCAATCGCAGAATTATAATTTCGACTTGAGTCTTTTTACAAAGAAATGTACTTCTGTGTACAAAATTGATAGACTTAAGCGTTTTATACAAGTCAAAATATTTTTCTATTTTTTTTATCAAAAAACAAACATCTAATAATATAACAAATATCTAATAAATATACCAAGTTATTGGCTTTTGTACCAATCGCAGAATTATAATTTCGACTTCAGTCTTTTTACAAAGAAATGTACAGCTATTAAGGTGTTTATATATATATATATATATATATATATATATATATGTGTGTGTGTGTGTGTGTGTGTGTGTTCGTTCTTTCTTAGGCTCGTATTGTGGGGATACATGCTATCCTACCCCGTAAGGAAAAGGTTCAATATGTAAAATATTTCATTGAAAAGTCTACATCCTTGTTAGAATTTACTCTAAAATAAGCTGTATTTATTTTTTGGTTCAAATGAGTTTTGTTAATTACCAACCTCCCTGATAATCAGTCCAGTCATTGGAAGTTGAGCTGATCTAGAGTTGACAAGGTATCAAACCATGTATGAAGACACGTTTTTTTTCTCCCTTCAGTAATTGTCAACCCTTTGCCACGCTATAGAATTAGTGTGTTAATGGTGTGCCTAAAATCCATCCACTATAACCTGAATACTCAACATTTAGCCGTAATCGCATTGTACTTGAATAAATTCGTATTCTAAACGGGACGGACTCCTAAAACACAGGTTAATGTGGTTTCAATTTACACGCTAGATTAAGCTACAGGGAAATACAAAAAAGAAATTATTTTGTTTTTCAACCTTTTAACTAATAAAATTTAATGAAATAAATCCAGCAGACCACATAGAAACTAAATTTGAGGGAACTGCAGTGAAACGAAGGGATATTAAACACGTTTGTTCAGGTCAGATTTTGGGTAAACATTTTGCATGATATGAGGGACACTGGTCACATATAAATATTAAAAACACTATTTTTAGGCAAGTATAAAATGTATTTACCGTATTTTTCGGACAATTAGACGCATCTTTTTACTTAAAAAAATCAACCTAAAATTGGGGTGAATCTTATGGTCCGAACGTAACATAAAATGAATGTTTTATTAAATGAATATTTTATATATATAATAAAATATTTATACGTCTTATAGTCCAGTGCGTCTAATGGCACAAAAAGTAAGGTAAATAGTAAAGGTAATAAATCTCATCAATTTCCAGGTATAAATCAACACCTTTCAAAGAAAAATTTAAGATAAAATTCATTACTTTGCCTTATTTTTAACTATTTAGAGTATTCAAAAATGTTTTTCAGATGTAGTAAATTATTTTGATTTTATGACGCCCATTTAATTTTTGAAAATCTAACTACAGTTATTTTACAGTTTCTTGAGGCAAAGTACACCACAGTTGCCGAATTGTGTAAATCTGTAAATTCAGAAATCCACCAAAATAGTTAATGATTTGATGGAATATATGTTGTTATCATATGTTCAAATGATAGATTCACCTCAAATGCTGTGCTACACAAAAAACTGTGTCTGCATTGAACATTTGAAAATTTAACGAAAAAAAAGTATATATTCTTATTATTAAATCCATATTTAAATTTTTTTACTTCGATTTTCTGTCTGTTTTTCGTTAATGTTTGTTTTTCTTTCATTGAATGTTGTTTAAAAACATTAAAGTTTGTTTTACTTCCTGAGTAGTTTTTTTCTGCTACTCTGTTTCCCGCATTGATGGGTTAAAAACCGCTAGTTGGGTTAAAAACATAAACATCGGGTTTTCACTCTATCCATGCAAAGTTTGAACTTTTCTGTTAATGAGAGTTGTATTAATCTGTCATATACCAAATAAAATAATTGGTCAACCGAACCAATTGTTTGTGCTTTGAATTTTACTGTTTTCCTTAATGATTACATTTTTTTTCTTTGAAGTTGTTCTAAAAGCAGTAAATTTTGTTTTGATTGCTGCGCAGTTTGTTTTCCTGCTAATCTGTTTCACACAATCCTGTATCGTACGGCTAGTCAGGATGGAAACGTAACACCAATCGAATAATTGCCTTTGCTTCCATTTTTAGCCAGTTTTTCATTAATGATTATTTTTGTATCCTTGAATTTTGTTTTGCTTCTTGCGCAGTTTATTTTCCTGCTATTCTGTTTCAAGTAATCCTGTACGTAAGTACAGGATTACTTTCATTCCGCGTGTCAAGTAATCCCACGGCTAATCCGGGCAAAATCATAATATCAGTCGAATTAATTGATTTTGCTTCGTTTTTAGTCTGTTTTTCCCCTTGAATTTTATCTTTAAAAGCAGTAAATTTTAGTTTGCTTGCTGTGAAGTTTATTTTCCTGATAATCCGTTTCATGCAATCCTGTCCACGGCTAATAAGGATGAAAACATAACATCAATCGAATGATTGTTTTTGCTTCGATTTTCATTAATTCGATTTGTCTTTAAAAGCAGTAAATTTTGGTTTGCTTGCTGCGAAGTTTGTTTTCCTGCTATTCCGTTTTGCGCATTCTTGTATCGGACATCTTGTCTGATCAAAAACATAACATCAGGATTTCATCATATCTATACACAGAGTTGAACTTATTAGTGAATAAGAATTGTACCAATCTAAGATATTTCTAAATAAAAAGCTGGAAGACGTGGAATTTTATTTAAATACTTCTGCAAGGCGCCGACCAGCACTTTCCTAAGATAGACGATAAATAGAAAATAGCTGAACTCGATAATAATTGAAATGAAAAATAGAAAAGCATAGGAAAAAACCCAAAATTTAAATAACTAGGCAATTGACCGGTCTTTTCATCAGGAGGCCTAACCGAGTCGGTCTTATCAAGAGAATCTTCCTGACAGGATGCAGGTGAAGCCAAAATACATCCCAACAGCCCGAGATCCCCACACTGAAAACAGTAAGTCAAAAGCATTGGATCAGTTGAAATCACAACACAACATTAAAAACACAGACAGAAATTTACAAGCCAACCAAAATTTACAAGCCAATTTACAAGCCAAACTTACCAATACCCTATCAAAAGAAAAGTCACAGTAGAAATGAAGAACCAGCTATTTATCCTGAAAAATTAGTAGTTCCACAGTAAAAACTAAGGAACTTCCGTGCCTATCTAATTCATATGCAGAAATACAGGGTGTTGCTGAATTCGACTGACAAATTCAGAGGGGTGATAGTAGGCATCAATACAAGGAATAACCACACATGAATGTATGACCGGAAACGCAAACCTGACGCTGGAGAGCGCTATTTACTTAATCGGACCATACCTCTTACCAACCCCACTGGATGGCCGGAAATATCGCATTTTTCTGGAGGAGGTAGAAAACTCAAAAACTAAACAGAATCACATGGGAATGCACGACCGGAAACGCAAACCTGGTCAACTAGAAGATAAACAAAGATGCAGAAATGCTGACTTTACCTTTCTTTGCGTTTCCGGTCATACATTCCTATGTGATTATTGCTCGTCTTGATGCCTACTATCACCCCTCTGAATTTGTCAGTCGAATTCGGCAACAACCTGTATAAATTTAAATAGAGAAAAGGAAAAGAAGAACCCAACTTAAGTTAAAATTGAAACACACTGAAGGATAATCCAAATTGAAACATACTTTATGAACGAGTGCTGTCTCCTTGTAAACAGTGCGATATTTACATTAAATGAAGGATTGTTTCTAATATCTTTAAAGCAGTGTTTGTCAGTCTTTTTCGATTCGCTACCCCACCCTGCATATTTTCATTAAGAAGGCCTTTTAAGGTATCTGTCTACGTTGAAATGGCTGTTTTGAGGCAAAAGTTCACAATTTTCTTTCTTTTTTGGCTCTGTTTCAAAGGCCAATCTTTTCGGGTTCTAAAACTGCTTTACTTTTATTCGTAATATCATTGGATTATAACTTCTGGCCAATTTAATAAACCGAAAGGGATATTAAAAGACCAGAAGTGGTATCTTTAAATGCATTTTCTAGAAAATTGATTTTTCAGTTACTTTTGTAAACGAGAAATCTAAATATTAAAAAAGCTTTTAATATGTTTCAATGAAATTTCGCAATCGTGTTTTATATAATACTAACTAGTTGAATACCCGTTCTTCGCTACGGTGTACATGTTAGGATAATTACAATGAAAATCGTAACGGATATTTTTATAGACAAAATAATGTAGAAGAAAATATTCAAATTAAATCTAATAGAACATACTAAAGAATATAGTACAGTTTGAGGAACATTTTCCCCGTCAATAACCAAATTTTCCTCAACCATTTTTTGACGGAGATCCGCACCAAGAAGAGACACCAAGAATAGACGCAGAGAATATGATTTTCCACACAAACGTAATGGAGTGTCCCAGTTTGCCCCTCTTAAGGAAGGAATTTAAAAAAATCCTTTCTTAGCGGCTAGCCATGTCATTATAGGAATGCAATGTCAAAATTTCAGCACTTTAGGTCCAGCGGTTTGATCTGTGCGAGATCTTTCAGTCAGTCACGGAACTGTTTTATATATAATTTAATATCCATAAAACATACTAATTTGAATTAAATTATTAAAAAACTTCCATCTCAATTAGTCTAGTGGTTAAATTTTATCTTTTACTGTATTTTAATATTTTTTTTTGTCAATTTATTTCGTCGTTATGCACGTGACGCAAAATTACTTTAATGTATCCCAAAAAGAAAAGAAACCACGTGATCAGCATTTAGTAAATTAAATTCTAAAAATGAATCTTTAAAAATTCACCAAAATATCAGAAAATGGAGGCAAATATTCGAAAAAAGATTTAATTTTAAAGGAATTTTTATGATCTTTCTCGTGATAGAAATTTTATAACCCTCAAATTATTATTTTAAATGCAAACTTAAAAGAATGTTACAAAAACAGCTTAAAAATGTAATTTAAAAAAAATCTAAAAAGAATTTTTCAAAAATCTTTCTTAGTGCACCCCTACACTATAAGAAGAATCGCCATGCAAAATTTCAGCCCTTTAGGTCCAGCGGTTTGGTCTGTGCGTTATCTGTCAGTGAGTCAGTCAGTCACGGAACTGTTTTTTATATATAAACTATGTTTTGAATTAAAAGCTAAGATATATGTGTTAAATGAATCATTATACAAGTACCTGTGCTTATAAAAAGATCTTTAAAAAAATCTGTGTTTTTTCCCTTTTTTTGATATACTATTTCAGTGATTTGGGGAAGTGTTGTAAAACTGTTTGTTCAGTACACAGTGAATTGTCACAGTAGTATATACTAGTATGAAGGAAATTTTAGTTGAATGGAGTGTAGGGTCTCTGGCGTAAGCCCTCAGTTGTACTAAAAAATAATAAAAAATTACCTGTATTTTAAAATGTCATGAAATCTCTCAGTCAAAGACGTGTAAAAGCAAGAAATGAACCCCAAGAAAAATATTGCGCCTACATATGAAAACCGAATTATATAACAATAAAAATAAAAAAACTTATCTAAATAAAATTGCTTTGTTCCGTCGGGTAAACTACAATAGTAATGCCCAAAAGAGACAGCTCAGATTGATAGATGACAAATTGACGTTTAGAATTTGTACGTAGTAAGCAACCTCGATTTTCATTTACCACTTAAAAAAAAGTGATAGATTTCTTATAAGAGTTTACTCTTTGAATGAGACCTTCTCCTTTTAAAGGCCATCACTTCCCTACAATTGAATTGTAAACAAATATTGACAATTCTTTTTTTTGGGAGGGGGGAAATACGCTAAAAAGTTTTTTTATTTGAATAGAACCGTAGCAACACACTGCGAATCTCCGCTTTGAAGTAAGCACTGTTTGACACCAGATAATCTTGAAAAATTAAAGATATATATATATATATATATATATATATATATATATATATATATATATATATATATATATATATATATACAGTGGTACCTCGACTTACGAGTTTAATTCGTTCCATGACTTAGCTCGTAACTCGAAATACTCGTATCTCGAATCAATTTCCTCCATTGAAATGAATGGAAATGCCATTAATTTGTTCTGGGCTCCCCCAAAACACCGCAATTTTTTTGTTACATGTTTTTAAATAAGAAAAACGTGCTTATAAACGACGAACATTGTATAAAAACGCAATACAATAGAATGTACTGCAATAAATTTGTTTTATTAAGTGTAATGTACAACATTTACCTCGGACATCACACTTGAAGATGCTCATGGAAGCGGAGGAGAAAGGCTGAAGTGGAAAATTAAATCTTATTCGTTGATTTTTGATATTTTCGCCCCGCTTTCTTCACTTTCGCTTTTATTACCAGCTACTCTCTTAAAGTGAACGAGTGAAACACGGAAGCTGGGCGATTGTTGCATCGTTCACTGAGGCTGTAATGCCCAGATTATTCTTTCTGAGAATCCGAAGAACGTTTTCTCAGAATCCAATCTCTCGGTTTAAGACTGGATAGTAGTCTCAGAATAATAATATACAATTATATTATAATTGCACATAAAGGTTGTAAATATTATATGCTTCTTGTGTTCTCATTTGATGAGCACGTAACACGGCATACACAGCTCAAACTAGTGGTGGTATATTTGAAGCTTGCTCGTAAGCCGAATTTTAGCTCGTAAAAAATGGCCATTTTGAGGGATGGCCGGCAAGAGAAGTTTCACTTTATATATATATATATATATATATATATATATATATATATACCGTATTTTTCAGATCATAAGACGCAACTTTTTGCATAAAAAATCGACTTAAAATTGGGAAGCGTCTTATGGTCCGAAGGTAACATTAAAATAAAATGAATATTTTATTATATATATATATATATATATATATTTATTTATTTATTTACTTATATATTTTATGTATTTATTATATATATTTTTATATACATTTTATATGTATATTTATTAAGTTATATATACCTTTATTAATAAGACATTGAAAATATCTTTATATATCTAAAAAAATACAAAATATTAAAAAAAAATCTTCCATAAAATTGAGGTGTGGCTTATTGTCCCAAAAATACTGTATATATATATACATTAGAACGTACGACGAAAACAGATTTTATAATTACGGTTAAAGAAACCGACCTAAGGCTACACAAACGCACTTCAGCATTTCCCCCCGCACGATTCCGATCCAATGAATGAACATCCTCTTAGAGCGCCGTAGAAAAACAATTTGTACTATAAACCGTTGCACAACACCACACATCATCATAACACAGTCACACACACGCGCGCGGGCCGGTAGGAGAAGGAAGATGAAGAACTGAGGTGAGAGGACACACAAAAGGGGACACGCTTCCACAAGTCGGAGGGTTTCCCGACACGGTGTTTACCGAGATACCATCGGTGTGTCTTGAGAGTTAGATCTGTTTCCAGCTGACGGGGATAGCAAAGATGTTACGAGCTTGGCGGTGAATCAGTTACGCTGGTGATGGTTGTTGCAGGGATGCTTTTATGTAAGTACTAAAAAGTTTTACATCGGTGATGCTTTTTTTTTTCTTCTGGGTAATTGGGAAAATGGGCACATTTGAATTCATTTATTTTTTGTTATTGTTAAAACTTGACAAATCTGAAAGATGTTGTATTATATTTAAAAATTTCTGCCGAGCGCAGAGTGAGGGCCAGGCCTAAGGCAAGTTTTGAAAACGGTGTCTTTTCAAATTTTCGGGTACTCTAAGCCAGTGTCGCGTGAACTTTGGGCCGAGACTCACAAGGGAGTCACGAAAAAAACTGGAGGGATCCCGGATAGTCTGAGGTGAATTTATATCGTACTAGATGAAAACCAGTACATCGCTACGGAGTACATTCAAATTAAATACAACGGTCAATGAATGCAATTAATGCCAAAATTATATATATATATATATATATATATATATATATATATATATATATATATATATATATATATATATATATATATATGTATATATATATATATTTAAAATAAATACAACGATCAATGTATACAATTGATATAAAAAACGAAAAAATATATTTATAAAAAAATCGTAACGGACATTTTTATAGACAAAATAATGTAGAATATAATATCTAAATTAAATCTCATAAAACATACTAAAGATATAGTAGAGTTAATATAGTACAGTTTGAGTAAAGTATCTTTTACTGCATTTTAATATTTTTTTTTGGATAATTTCCAATGGTCTGCCGCATTAGCAAGAAATTTTTTTTCTATTTCGTTGTTATGCACGTGACGATAAATTAATTTAAAGCATCACAAAAAAAAAGAAACCACGTGATCAGCATTTAATAAATTAAATTCTAAAATTTAATCTTTAAAAATTCACCAAAAATCAGAAAATAGAGGTAAAGATTCGAAAAAGATTTCATTTTAAAGGAATTTTTATGATTTTTCTCGTTATATAAATTTTATAACCCTCAAATTATTATTTTAAATGCAAACTTAAAAAAGGTACTAAAACAGCTTAAAAATTTAATTTAAAAAAATCTAAGAAGAATGTTTCAAAAATCTTACTCAGTGCACCCCTACACTATAAGAAGAATTGCCATGCAAAATTTCAGCCCTTTAGGTCCAGCGGTTTGTTCTGTGAGTTGTTTGTCAGTCAGTCAGTCAGTCAGCCAGTTACGGAACTGTTTTATGCATACAGATTGAATTATTAAATTTAAAAAATATGCTTCAAATTTTCTGTAATTTCATGTTTAAGGGGCATAGGACCTTGAAGCTCGACTAAATGACAATAAATGTGGTCTAATTCTAACCACAAAAACTCAAATAATATTCGAAAAAAGAAATTTCCTCTCTTTTTACATATGAAGTACATATCTTTAAATATGTCATATATAAAAATTAAAATTATAAATCTATAAATAATTTTCAAATTAGCAGTTTAGAATTTTATATGATTAACTGGTGATTAAAAATCATAGAGTGGTGCGCGCATCATAAAATTGACATATATACTTACAGAAAATAATTAATGGTCAGAATACACTTGTAATATATTTACTTTTAATGTAAAATCAAATGAATTGTAATAAACATTATTTAAATAAAAAATTGACCATAAAATTTGAAAACTTTAAAAATTATTACAATAATTTGCATAATTTTATACACACTGGAATATATATTCTGCAATCACTATTCTGGAATACTTCCTTTTTCCACATAAAAAAAGAGAGTATTCCAGAATTGCACATTTTTCTGATTTTAAAATGTAGAGAACCATGAAATATACATATGAGTGTAGATTTATCAGTTTCCTATTCATAGTTTATGCTGCAGACAAACTTAAAATTAGCAGTCAATCATAGTAAATTCTAAACTGCTAATTCATAAATTATTTATAGATTTATAATTTCCAGTTTTATATATGACATATTTAAAGGTATATACTTTATATGTATAAAGAAAGAAAATTTCTTTTTCTTATATTATTTGAGTTTTTGTGGTTAGAATTATACCATATTTATAGTGATTTCGTCGAACTTCAAGGTTCTGTGCCCCCCTTAATTTTTATATTGTATTAAAAATTATATTATGATATTATTAAATCAGGTGTCTAAGAGTCTTACAATATGAACTAACACTCAAAAATCGACAGTTGATCGAATTTTAAAATAGTTTGTCCAAATTTCAATAATTTTTTGTTAACATTTTGTCAAAATTTTAAAAAAATTTGCTACTACTAAAAAAAAGGGACAAAGTACTTTTTTTATTTAAAGAATGTAGGTAGCAGTTGAATAGAGTTTGCGCACACCTTCTCTAACTAACGAATGCATCACTATTAGAAATAGCCTACTTTTAGAATAATGATCATTTTGGGAAAATATGTATTAATTAAAAAGCTTTATAAATAAAAAAAATGTTTAAATGATAGAAATTTTAAAAATTCCGAAAAAGTAAAGAAATTTGAATGTAATTTATCTATCTATATAAAACAGTTCCGTAACTGACTGACTCACTGACTGACTGACATACAACGCACAGACCAAACCGCTGGACCTAAAGGGCTGAAATTTTGCATGGAGATTCTTCTTATAGTGTAGGGGTGCACTAAGAAGGATTTAAAAAAATTCTTAGATTTTTTTAAATTAAATTTTTAAGCTGTTTTAGTAACTTTTTTCAACTTTTAATTTAAAATAACAATTTGAGAGTTATAAAAATTATATCACGAGAAATACCATAAAAATTCCTTTAAAATGAATCCTTTTTTGAATCTTTACCTCCATTTTCTGATTTTTCGTGAATTTTTACAGATTAATTTTTAGAATTTAATTTATTAAATGCTGGTCAAGTGATTTCTTTTTCTGGTACTTTAAATTAATTTATCGTCCCGTGCATGATA
>OU015499.1:60057960-60065460 GCA_907164885.2 Dolomedes plantarius
TATATATATATATATATATATATATATATATATATATATATATATATTTATTTATTTATTTATTTATTTAAATATATTTATATATTTCGCACCTGAGGCGGTTGCCTCGTTGCCTCACCTGTGGGATCAGACACTCTTCTAAGAAAGACGATAAATATAAAAATGTTGAATTTGAAATCTAATGCATAGCAACATCTAAATTGACAAGAAAATTGATGAGAAAATGACGTCTCCTATTTCCTGAAGGAATTTTTTCTGATATATTTTAAGCAAACATTCTTTGATACCACACAATCTCGTGAAAAAGACGGGAAAATCCAAAGACAAAACGCTTCTACAAAGTCGGGGTTTTTCCGGACACGATGATATTGCATTGATATGTTTAAGGCTGATGTGTACTAACCCCATTGTATTCGCTCATTTCATTGCTAACCTAAGAATGAAATGTGTCCACTATTGACAGCTCCGTAAATGCTGAAAATCCAATAAAGGTGGTATTTTCAGACAGCATTTCTGCACCTTGCAACAGGATTCATTTTATAAATTTCGTCCTCCAAAGGAATTCATGAACGTTTAAAAGACACTATACCAGATTTTTCCCCCGAATAATTTAAATTAAAAAATATTATTTGTATTTTTAAATAAAAAAACGGAAAATGCCCAAGGTGTAAAATTTCACCCTCTATTACGGAGTATAATTAAAATAAATCTCTAAATCCAAGTCGTCCATAACGTACCATAATCCATAACCATACCATAATCCAAGTCCTACATAAATGCTGAGAGTCCAATAAAAATGGTATTTTCAGATTGCCTGAACTTTTCGGCACCTTGCAACAAGATTCATTTTATAAATTTCGTCCCACAAATGAATTTATGAGCGTTGAAAACACACTATACCAGATTTTTTTCCCAAATAATTTAAATTTAAAAATATTATTTGCATTTTTTTATAAAAATACGAAAAATGCTCATTCAAATTGTCATTCGTTATATAAGAGTATGATTGACTATATTGCGTGAGAATATATTTATTGACCAATAATTTTGAGCCCCAAGACATCTTATCAGTGACTTGGGTCGTTACCCTTTATTTGTGGCTTATCGGCGTTTCACACAGAGCCTCGTTTATATGTTTTTGCAGGGATAAATGAAAAACAAAAATCATTGTTTCAGACTATGTATAAAAGGAACTGTAATTTGAATCAATGAAAAGTCGTATTTAAAAAAGATTTCTCTATCAAACGATAAACAAATAGATAAATTAATTGATGAAATGAAATGAAATAATTTAGTAACTAAAAATGTCTTTTTAAAAAGTCGTGGATGTAGATATTCCTTTTAAGATAAACGTGCAAAGTAGAATATAAAATATTATTTGGTAAACTTAGAATTGAACTGTCGGTATAGAGTTGCATACAAGCGGATATGCAGATATTATTCATAGTTTTGAATGTAAGGGGGAACAGCAGCATTTCGATTGTTGTTGAATTTGATGGTGGCATAAACATCAGTTATAGTAAACAGAGATTTATTAGTAATTTCACTCTGTATATATATATATATATATCTGTGGCTTGGTACAAGAAGTGCCTAAGTCAGTTTTCTCTAAGATAACTTTGTTTGCTTCTGTCTCTTTAAAAAGTATTATTTCCAATGTAAGAAGTTCCCAAGTCTGTTCCCAAGTTTAGAAAACACTTTTAAAGCATCGGACAGATTTAGGTACTTCTTACATTGAAAATAATATTTTTTTAAAGAGACATAAGCAAACAAAGTCATCTTGGAGAAAACTGACTTAGGCACTTCTTGTACCAAGCCGCTGATATATATATATATATATATATATATATATATATATATATATATATGTGTGTGTGTGTGTGTGTGTGCATATGTATATATTTGTATGTATATCTGTATATATTTATATATGTATGTATGTGTGTATATATATATAAATATATATATATATATATATATATATATATATATATATATATATATATATATATATATATATATATATATATATGTATATATATATATAAATATAAATATATATATTTATATATGTTTATATATATATATATATAAATATAAATATATTTATTTATTTATTTATTCGCCTTTTGCTGTTCACTGCAGTTTACTTGCTACTTTATTATGGGAGCACCATATAGGTGACCCAGCATTGCTCCCTATGAGGGGCAAATGCCTTATTCGGGATTTGAACCTAAGCCTACAGTAGACCGTCTCAGAACGCTACTACTACACCATGTGGGAGACTTTCCATATCTATCTATCTATCTATATATATATATATATATATATTAAATAGGGAGGTAGGATTTCAGTTTTATGTATGTAATTTTTGACCTTGAAATGAAGCAGTCTAAAATGCTACTGACAATAAATAGAAGAATTGGGTTTATGAAAAAGATCATTTAAAAAAATGTATGTCTTAGCTAAAATATGTTTTCAAATAGCATGATTTTTTTTGTTGTTGTTCCAATGGGTTTTGTTAATTACGAATTTCCGTGGAAATCAGTCCACTCTTTGGAAGTTAAGCTGATTTGGTGTTGACTACGTACTAAACCATGTATGAAGAAGCATTTTTTCAGTAATTGTCAACTTTCTGCCACGCTGAAGAATTAACCTCTATCTTAAGGGGCCCATTTTTGAGATTCCCTCTTTAGAGCGTGAAATTTCATACCCCATTAGTAAGAACGGATATTAAGGCGTTTATATATATATATATATATATATATATATATATATATATATATATATATATATATATATATATATATATTTATATATATATATATATATATATATATATATATATATACACATATATATATATATATATTTATATATATATATATATATATATATACACATATATGTATATATATATATATATATATATACACATATATATATATATATATTTATATATATATATATATATATATATATACACATATATGTATATATATATAATATATATTATATATATATATATTAGTGCGGTATATTTAGGTTTTTGAGATAATTTCTAAGTTATATATTGTAAGAAAAGGCATTCAATATAGCACTTCTTCAAATCACCAGAGACTCTCATGCAAGGGGGAAGTGATATCACCCCCACTACTGACTGGAAAACGCTCTAGTGACACCCGAATATTGAAAAGAATGTCTATAGACTGTTGTACAAATTGAACAATAATTTCGTGAAAAAAAAAATCAAGAATCCTTGCGCAAATTAATATGAATATCAGAAAGATGTCATTCCAACATCCTGAATCTATAGAAAAACTCCGATGCTCTCGATGCACCAGACATTGCCCGACATAGTAACTAAGTTCATCCAGGGTTGTGTCCATATCGGCGAATATGCTCCCACCACTGTTTAGTCTAAGGACATTATGGTGCGACATCTGGGGTGCTTGTACTCTATTCCCACCCCTACTAATCTAACGGATGGACTCTCCGGCTTTAACCTTTTCCTTAGGGGTTGGAGTAGGATGTATCCGAAGAATACGAGCCGAAGAATGCTATATATATATATATATATATATATATATATATATATATATATATATATATATATATATATATATATATATATATATATATATATATACAGTGGAATCGCGGCCGATCGTTCTCCGAATCATCGTTTTTCCGTATGTGTCCTTTATTTCCCCCAGTCCCAACAATCATATTGCTTTGTTATGGTCGCGCATTTATCGTTCAGTTTAGTCGGTCCCTTGAAAAACGCTAGATCGAGATTCCACTGTTTATATATATATATATATATATATATATATAACCCCCTTAATGGCCGTTCTTACAAAGGGGGTATGAAATTTCCCGTTCTAATGAGGGAATCGGAAAAATGGGCCCCGTAAGCTAATGGTTAACGTTTCCATACCCAGCGTAGAAACTAGAGCATTCAGTGGTGCTTGTCGGGACTCGAACCAATGTGCTAACCACAAGGATGCTGCTCTACGGACTCGTCCTCCTATGCCCTCAACAGACATGGCTGATGAATAGGTTCTTTTTCTGTTTCAGGTATATTTTCGGCTGAGATAGAGATCTTTCAAATTAGGATTGGTAAAGATGTACAGCAGGGGTGTCAAACTCGCGGCTCGCGACGAGTATTTTTGCGGCCCGGCCAATATATTGGCACACAATAATATATAATAAAATAACTGACGCAGAATTATAATAAGATAGGAAGAATTCGCTAAATGTTTTTTAATGATACTCTTTTTTGCTATCATTAAACAAAATGCATATATTTATGTTGAATATACTGTAATTAGGTAAATAAACCTACGTTTCTATTAATATTGATTTTTTTGCGCCTACCTATAGTTAAACCTTGTTTGTTTGGCCCATGGTAGCCTTTGAGTTTGACACTCCTGATGTACAGGTTTCAGTGAAAGTTATATGAATTTTATATTCTTTAGCGTATGACCGATTGTACGGGTATAAGAGAATACATATAGGCGAAGAAGTTTCGACACTATAGTTTCGCGATAGTTTTGAATTTGATGTACAAACTTGTTTGCTTGTTGAGCATTCAATGTCCATTGTTTCTTCGACACTTCGAAGTTTGCAATTGTCACCAATGTTAATATTTGCTTTTTTCTGCACTCTCTTCAAAGGAGAGAAACTTTATGGTGACACGAACTTTATCGGATGTAAGATACCGGCATCTGGATCAATCCTATTGCATATTGCTTGACCCCCATCAAAATAGACTGTCCTTAAAAATGACAAGTCAAGTATATGTCAACCTTTCAATAAACTATTACGAAATGGGAAAAAAAGGAGTTGTCACACTGACGTTTCGTAAAATTGAAGTAAGATTCTAGAGTAAGTTGACAGGGTAGATTATATTTGTCGCGTGGAAAATCTTTTCTTACTTTTCAGGAATTAATTACATTTCACTGACTTTTCAGCAGGTAGTGCAGTAAAACTGAAGATATACAATCAGATAAGGTTCAACCTTAGCTTTTTTTATCTTCCGTAGCGCTTCCTCTAGCCTCTAGCCTTTTGAACTCTGTCTCACGTGCCATTACTCGTTTAAATGCAAACTTCGTCACTTTTAAGGCTGATGTGTACTAACTCTATTGGATTTGCTAATCTAAATGTTAACAAATGGAGAAAATGTGTCTACTATTGAAAGCTACATAAATGCTGATAACCCAATAAAAATGGTATTTTCCGATATCCTGAACTTTTCTGCAGCTTGCAACAGGATATCTTTTATAAATTTCGTCCACCAAAGGAATTTATGAGCGTTTAAAACACACTATACCAGATGTTTTCCCCCGAATAATTTTAATTTAAAAATATTATTTGCATTTTTTTTTAAAAACGAAAAGTATCCCAAGATGTAAAATTTCTTTTTCTATTACGGAGTACAATTTTTTTTAAAAAAACCCTTTAAATCCAAGTCTTCAATCCTTGGACACATTTTCTCCATAGGTGAACATTGAGGTGAGCAAATCCGATAGGTTAATACACAGCAGCCTTAATATTAAAGTAAAACAATTGCAAAAGACATGTTCGAAGTTTGAACAATTTACCTTTAACGGTTCTTGACTTATAACAATTTAAAGACGAGAAATGGTGAAAAAACCCATCATGCAGAAAAACGCATTTAAAGGTTGAAACAAAGATTGGCTGCTACAGAGGCTGTTCGCACATTTTTTAGACGATTTTGGTAAGCGGTAATAAAAAAGCGTTTGCTGCAAAAGAAATAATTGCAATTGTACTATGTTTTTAAAAGTCAAAATTATCGTCTACGGCTTGAAAGTTTTGTTTTTATTCAAAATGGCGTTTTTAACAAAGCAGTGGTTCGAAGGCTACATTTATGCTCTTTCCGAAGAGAAATATGCATATTCCGCTATCCAAAACCGATGTGAGAGTCATGGTTTTGTGATATCTACAGCGTCGATAGGTAATATCGTCAACAAGAAAGGAAAAAAAATGTCAAATTGGAGCCTCAAGTGGGACAAAAATTCCAAACAAGTATCCAAGGAAAAAACGGACATCTTCGACTATTGCAAAGGTACGTTGTTTAATGTTAAAAGAAAATCCCCCTAGTCATAGGGCAGTTGCAAAATCATTAAAATGTTCGGTGTCCACTGTAAACAAAATGATAAACGTTGATTTAAATCTTAAGAACGCGAAAAAACGCAATGTGCATCGTCTTCTTCCAAATCATATCGCTGAATGCAGGACACGCTGCAGAATTCTATATGAGAAACACTTATCCAAAGAAAAATGGATAACAACTGTCACAATAGATGAATCATGGGTGTATTTAAATGATTGCAACAAAAAAAGAGCCATTTATTATCATAAAAGGGGAGAAAAATTTTAAGTACATGGTTCAAAGAATCGAAAGAAAGTTTTTCTAAGGGATTCATGATTGTTGCTGGTTTTTCTTATAATGGCAAGTTAAAAATAAAGAGAGTGGAAAAAATGTCAAGATTAACTCCAAATACTATCAGGAACATATTTTATCGCCAATTTTTCTAAATGAAATACCATCGCTTTACCCATAGTGCCATCAATCTGTGAGACTCCATCAGGACAAAGCTAGAAGTCACACATCAAAATCCACTGTAAATTTCGTAAAAGAAATGGAACAAAAAACTGGTATCAAGGCCATACCCTTCACTGATATCCCTACTAAATCTCCCGATGTATCACCTATGGATTTTTGTGCTTTCGGACTTTTAAAATCTGCATTATCCAAACGTCGTCCCAAAAGCCTTACAGGACTCTGGAAAGCTGTTCAGGAGGAATGAGATAGAATACCTCTTCTGACACTTCAAAAGGCATTATTATCCTGGAAATTGCGGTGTCGAAAGATAGATCAGAATAAGGGATGTCAAATAGAACATTTAAAACACAAGAATTTTATGTAATTTAGTTTTGTGAATACAATATACATCGTCTAAAAAATGTGTGAACAGCCTCTGTATTAGAATGTTGGAAACAAAAATAATAATATTTCCTGTTCTAATTAAGATGGAAACATGATTTAAACGTCATTTTAAGTGGAAAAGAACACAAAATGGTTTAATGCAGTAAATTGTTTTCGAAAATTTGAAGAATTTTGTGTCTTGGACCCCTTTAAAAGGACAAGAACATGACAGCAATGTTACTAAAAAAAAGAAGTTGTAGACAAGCTGACGCTTTACGAAATAGAGTTGCAAACATTTCAGGATTAAAGCAAATTCCTTAACTATTGAGTAGGTACCGGCACGGTTTATGACAGGGCCGGTACATAATACATAAGTGACAGTATTACAATATTTCAATTTGATTTTATAAGCACTGAGGAGGTGTTGCCGTTGCTTTGACAGACTTCTGTTTCCACCCTTTTCAAGTTCGCCAAAATATCCAGTGAAACTTGTAATATAGAAATGCCTTGGCGATGTTTAAGAAAGGAAGAAGCAATGATAAATT
>OU015499.1:60070460-60105460 GCA_907164885.2 Dolomedes plantarius
ATTGAAATCCCTTTTAAATCGCCACAAATCGTCCATTTATGATCTTTGTGTAACCACTCTGTTGACAAAGCAACATTAAAATCACTTTTAAATCGCCACAAATCGTCCATTTATGATCTTTGTGTAACCACTCTGTTGACCAAGCAACATTGAAATCACTTTTAAATTGCCACAAATCGTCCATTTATGATCTTTGTGTAACCACTCTGTTGACCAAGCAACATTGAAATCACTTTTAAATCACCACAAATCGTCCATTTATGATCTGAATAACAAATTTTCTTTAAAACCAGCTCAAGATTTTAAAAACATTCTTTTAGATGTCGTACAGTGGAAGGTGGTGGGAAGGAGGATGGCGGGAACAGACAGGCACTGACACAAAAGATGTCAATGGAGGGAGATAGTAAGGGATGGGAGGAAAGGTCGAGTGACAGACACTAATAGGAAAGTGATGCAGTTTTAACCGTCTTACACTAGTTTTAGTACGACTGTCCAGTATATTTAAAAATGTCTATTTCATTGAAAACGACTTGAAACTTTCTCACATTACTTTTTAAAAGTGTTTGTAAGCAAAATATAACAGTTTCTTTCGAAATATTTGAAATTTTGTCTAAACTCATAGTGCTACATTACTTTAATAATTGCAAGATAAAAAGAACTTTTTATATACAATGTTTTTAAATTTTCTTTTGAATCATATAAACTTGACAATTCTATGTATTAATAAATACTTTTTAAAAAATTTTTTGATTAATTATCCCATCAAGTTGAAAGAATATGAAATTAATTGGAAGTTAACATGCGTTTAACTTTTCGTTCCCGTCCAGGCCAATATATGGCTGCATCAGTATACAAAATAAATATTAACTGAAAATAACTGAAAATTGATTTAATTCTGCTTAAAGATGGCTAAAAGTATTAAAATAATGCATTGTCATCGTGTTCTGAGCTATTCTAAAAGTTTCAAATGTCTAGCTAGTCGGGAAGTTAGTTAAAAATCGATTGCAAGATTTGGACTGGACAAACTCACAAACAAGAAAGCGAGTTAATAAAAACGTGTAAAAATACACAAATTCGACAAAAATTGACATGCTAATTGTAACAAAACTGTTCATGATGGAATTCTTTCAATAATTTTCCCATAATCAGCACCAAAAATACTATAAAAATCACTGATTACATTTGAGACAATTATTTTGTAGCAGACCAGTGTAATTTATGAACGATAAGGCCGTCTGCACACGGGGCAACTCAAAAGAAACTGATAACTGACTCGAATCACAAACCAGTCCGTGTTGAGTCGTAACCTATGTAATTGAATGGAGCCACGCACACGGCGCAACTGGTTACAAACCCGTCCGGACGGGTTTGTAACCAGTTGCGCCGTGTGCGTGGCTCCATTCAATTACATAGGTTACGACTCAACACGGACTGGTTTGTGATTCGAGTCAGTTATCAGTTTCTTTTGAGTTGCTCCGTGTGCAGACGGCCTTTAACAAAACAAAAAAAATTGACGATAAAAATCTAAAGATCTCGCCATTATTAGTAACCACATTTTCTCATTTTTAACCGATAAGACCAAACAAAAGTATTTAAAAAATATCGCTTGGTGTAAATTCTCCTATTGATATCCAAGTTTTTTAATTTTTAGATGATAGAAAAAATTTAAGGATAAAAATATTAAGTTCTCTTGCTGTAAATACCCCTGATCAAGTTTCTAATTTTTAACTGACAGAAAAAGAAGATTAGGGAATATTAAAAAAAATCTCCTTTTAGTGTAAATTCACCTTGTTGATATCCAAGTCTTCTAATATGAAGCCGATAAAGCAGAATAATTACAAGATAAAAAGAACTTTTTATATAACATATTTTTAAATTTTCTGTTGAATCATATAAACTTGACAATTCTATGCATTAATAAATACTTTTTAAAATTTTTTTGAGGAATTATCCCATCAACTTGAAAGAAAATAAAGTTAATTGGAAGTTAACTTGCGTTTAACTTTTCGATCCCATCTCGGCCGATAGATGGCTGCACCAGTCTACAAAACAAAATTAACTGAAAAAAATTTCAATTCTGCTTAAAGATGGCTAAAAGTATCAAAAGAATGCATTATCATCGTGTTCTGAGCTATTCTAAAAGTTTGAAATGTCTAGCTAGTCGGGAAGTTAGTTAAAAATAGATTGCAAGATTTGTACCAGACAAACACACAAACAAACAAGAAAGCGAGTTAATAAAAATATGGAAAAAATCAATGAATAAAATACTATAATCTCGCATTTTAAAATCACCTGCTGATATCCAAGTTTTAGGTGAAACAATAAACAATAAATGCTATAAAATAATAACATCCCATGTGATAACTTTCTCTATTGATACTCAAATTCTCCATTTTTCAACAGATGAAATAGATAAATAAAGTTATCTCTTGTTGAAAGTCCGTCTACGAGTAATCTCTTTTTTTCTAAATTCTGACCGAAGTGACATTATTAAATAGTTTTCTCTGTATTGAAACATCCTGCATGAAATAAAAGACCGTTCCAACTGAAGGACGTAAAAAACGACTGTAGAAACGAGGATGATTAAGGCTAATGGGATGAAATGTTACGCAAATCATCCTTAATGAAAATGCTGGATATGGACTATCTCTCAGGGTTGTCAATTCCTCTGTGTTTAAATTCATACATGCATATTATAAATGCACGTGCATTATACAGTATGCAATAAATTATTAGACCAAAACAACAGCTTCAAACAACTGTTGCGAAGCTAAGTCAATCTAGAAAAAAGAAAATTTTAATTTAGTGCTACTTCTATTATATAGATGCATTATATACCTGTACTAGCGGAATACCCGTGCTTCGCTACGGAGTACATTCAAATTAAATACAACGGTCAATGTATGCAATTCATGCCAATATATATATATATATATATATATATATATATATATATATATATATATATATATATATATATAATAACAATCGTAATAGATATTTTTATAGACAAAATAATGAAGAAATAATTCAAATTAAATCTAATAGAACATACTAAAGAATATAGTATAGTTACTATGGTACAATTTGAGGAACATTTCTTTCACTGTATTTCAATAGTTTTTTTGGATTATGTCCAATCGTCTGCGCATTTGAAAGAAAATAATATGTATTTTTTGACAATTTATTTCGTTATTATGCACGTGACGCAAAATCAGTTTAAAGTATCGCAAAAAGAAAAGAAACCAAGTGATCAAAATTTAACAAATTATATTCTAAAAGTTAAACTTATTCTAAAAATTAAAATAAATGATATTCTAAAAATTAATTTTAATATTTTTTTTGGATAATGTCCAATCGTCTGCCGAATTAGCAAGAAATTTTTTTCTGTCAATTACGTTGTTATGCATGTGACGATAAATTAAGGTCGGAGTACCAGAAAAAGAAATCACGTGATCAGCATTTAACAAATTAAATTCTAAAAATCAATCTTTAAAAATTCACCAAAAATCAGAAAATGGAGGTAAAGACTCGAAAAAGATTTCATTTTAAAGTAATTTTTATGGTCTTTCTCGTGATATAAATTTTATAACCCTCAAATTATTTTAAATGCAAACTTAAAAAAATGTTTCAAAAACAGCTTAAAAATTTAATTTAAAAAAATCTAAGAATTTTTCAAAAATTTTTCTTAGTGCACCCCTACACTATAAGAAGAATCGCCATGCAAAATTTCAACCTTTTAAGTCCAGCGGTTTGGTCTGTGTGTTATCTAACAGTCAGTCAGTCACTCAGTCAGTTACGGAACTGTTTTATATATATAGAGATTATCTAGATACATTATATACCTGTAATTATTAAATTTTATTGGACAGTTAATTTAAATTTTAGGATTTATCTTAATTTTAAAAGATCATACTACTGTGATCAAAAAGTATCCGGAATGCTTCATTTAAAATACATCTATTCTAGATATCGTATACAAACTTTTATCAAACATTTTTACGACTTCTATAAACATCTGGCAATAGTCAGAAATTTATTTGATTTTACCGTACGAAAATAAATTTGTTTTTAATGAGGTAAGAATTTTCTCTCTGTCGATTTTCCGAAATGGCGAATGTTATTGAGCAAAGAACATGTATTAAATTTTGTTTTCGCAATGAAATTTCTAATACAAAAGCATTTGAAATGTTTCAAAAACTTTTAAAGACGACTGTTTATCAAAAACAACAGTATTTGATTGGTATAAAATGTTCAAAGATGATAGAGAAGCCGTCGTAGATGATCCGCGATCTGGTAGAACTTCCACTTCTATTAATGATCATGATATCGATAAGGTCGGAGAATTGGTGCTTGGCAATCGTCGTTTGACGATAAGAGACATTATTGAACGAGTTCCTATATCATTCGTTCCTGTCAAGCAATTTTAAAAGATAATTTAGG
Organism: Dolomedes plantarius; assembly: GCA_907164885.2. Taxonomy (NCBI): domain Eukaryota; kingdom Metazoa; phylum Arthropoda; class Arachnida; order Araneae; family Dolomedidae; genus Dolomedes; species Dolomedes plantarius. The sequence continues at coordinate 60,074,904 of OU015499.1, forward strand.
GTTGTGACGCGACACTTCTCGAATTGTTACAAGAACTTTGAATTTGTTCAAAAACAACAACGTGTTCAAGTGGCCCGAGAGCTGCTTTCTCAAGGCGATCCCCTTCTAAAACGCATTCTTACCGGTGTTGAAACTTGGATATACGATTTTGATACACTAACAGCTCAACAATCAAGTGAATGGCTCATTTTTTTTTACTAATCCCAGATTGTCTAGCAAGGCTAGACAATCTCCATGAAACCAAAAATATCTAAAAAGTCTAAAAACAGTAGAGGGTTGAGAAGGACCTCGTCCTTTGTAAAATCCAAACAAGCCAAAATAAGGGCAGGGAAGGCCATGTCGGCAGATCACCAGTGGCACTCCGGGAAGATCTTCTGACCCTGCCGAAAAGTGAGTGCTCTAATATGACCACTCATGAAGCGCGAGAAGGCTGTTTGATATTTTCTGGGCTTAAGCTGGAAAGACCCACCCGTACTTCTTCCAAAGTACCATGGGGGGCAAGGAGGAGTTCTCCAAAGATGGTTTTGTTCAATCTTCTTAAGGGAGTAAATCTCTCTAAAAGTAAGGGCTCACGTACTCCTCAGCAGCGTTCCTGGCTAAAAAGTCGGCCCTTTCATTACCGTCGATCCCAACATGGGAAGGGATCCACTGAAAATGAACAGTGTGTCCAGATGAAAGCCGGTCAAGAAGATCTAAGATGTCCAGGCTAGTCTGGTCCCCAATAATAGTCCAATTAGAGAGGTGCTGAATTGAAGCACGGCTGTCAGTTAAAATCCAGACATCGTGCCAATGGCTCTTGAAAGGTGAAGCAATACAGAAAAGACAACGTCAAAGTCGCTCAAATATCAAGGTAATGTTGACTGTTTTCTTTGATTGTCGCTGGTTTGTGCATTATGAATTCCTACCAACTGGCTAGACAGTCAGTAAATATTATTATTTGAGTGTTTTACGCCACCTGCGTGGAGCAATTCGTCGAAAACGGCCTGGAATGTGGCAAGAAAACTTATGGGTTTTGCTCCACGATAATGCGCCTTCTCACAGTGCAATTAATATTCGTGGGTTTTAATACAAATACGGCTCCAGTAGCTCCATATTCACCTGATATGGCACCGTGTGACTTTATCTTATTTCCACTGTTGAAATTGTCTCTTCGTGGTCACCGTTTTGAGTCCATTAAGGCGACCATGGACCATGAAAAACTTTTTTTTTTATTTATTAACCAATTGCTATGAAATTATGTATACTTTTACAGTGTTGTTTAGAGATGAAAATTCTAAATAAAAAAATAAGAATGTAATTAATTAAGATATTAATTAAAATCAGTTTGTTAATTACTCTATTTAAAAATGCTCCATGCGTATTAATTTTTGTCTCAGATATCTAATTTTCTCTTTTAAGCTAGCTTTATATAGTTATAATAAAAGTTAGTAGCAATATTTGATTTTCAGTCATCTTTATAAAAACTAGAAAAAAAATCGATAAAAATAGGTCATTTTATGCAAAATTTTATCAAAAAAAATTTTAACTGTAAAAATTTTAAGTTGTTTTAAAATATTATAATGAATTGATTACTCAGTTTTATTCTAACATATATAAATAATCATTTTATGAAATTTTATGCAAATTCAAGAAAAATTATGACGCATTTAACATTTTGAACTTATCGAAACGACATGAAAACTTGTTTTGAGAAAATGGTATCTAAGGTTTTAATTTGACTAACATCTCCATTGTTTACGTTTGAAAAAAATACTTATAACTCGGTTAATAATCATCGGATCAACATACTTTTTTTTAAATTTAAAGCTGATGCATTGCAGAATCATTTTCTGAAAGGATAAAATATCGTTTTGGGGACATATTTTTGTCAATCTGAAGGTCCAATGTCGCCTTAAAAGGAAATTATCTACGAATTCTGAAGTAGTTTCACAAAAACGACTTTAAGGCATCTTTTGATGATTGGAAAATCCGTTGGCAGAAGTGCATTGCAGTTGGAGGAGATTACTTTGAAGGAGATGCAATAAATTTTGACCAATAAATTGATAACTTTTGTTTTATGCCACCATTCCGGGTACTTTTTGATCACAATAGTATCCTACAGGGCTCGTACGGTACTTAAAAGTCTTTAAGAACTCCTTATTTCCAGTTTATGTTTTTAAGGGTATAGAAATGGCTAACTTCTACCCTAACTAGGGTATATGTATATTGAAGTTACCCTCTAATGAAGTATAAACGACACTTAATAGATATATATATAATAAAGTTTATTCTTTACTTGACACATATACTTGCGTTTCAAAACAATACTGCGTACTACTGGTACAACCTGTATAAACACTGTGCAAGGAAATACAGTTTGAAATACTCACAAGTATAAACACTATGCAAGTTATGTTATTTCAAAAATACTCACAAATTACTCTAAAGTCAAACCAGCGATGCTGCTTAGTAAACTTATGCCTATGACCACAAATAAACTTCGTACCGGATTGGTAAGAACTCGCTTAAATTTTGAAGCAATCTAGCTAATCGCCACAAGCGGCAACTCGCATAAATTACTACAAAAAACCAGACTGCCTGCGTAACCTGGCTACTCGGTATTTATAGTAACCGTCTATGCTGATTTTAGCATAACATTGTAGCTTCTTTGGATTTATGCGACTATAATGATCGATTACTTTTAATCGATTCTTAGGTAGACCTTACAAGGTCCCTTAAAATTTTTTATAAAGTACTTATTTTTGCTTTCAAGGTCCTTAATTTTTTTTCTTTTACTTTCCGGTCCTGCAAAAGTACCTATTTTCGAGCTGCAATACAAAAATGTTAAGCGTATTGCTGTCAACGATTACCCTTATGAAAATAGAGATTTTTTTTTTACGTTTTCGCTTTGTGTTAGTAATAATTAACCAGGATGAAAATGCTTATACATTATCATTCTTTACCCCTTCTAAATAAGGTATCCGACACTTCCCACTACAAGAGTCAGAAAAAAGCGGATTTCTGATGTGCGTTTTTAAAAAAAATTTCTTAGTGCATAGCAACCGACTCACTAGTTGAACTAACCGACTCACACGGACGTGCGTCGTCCGTGTGAGTCGGTTAGTTCAACTGTATGTACTGCTTGATCGCAACTGAAGTGCCGCAACGACAGCGGATCGCTCGTGTGCACCGAGCCTAATGCTGACGCTGGGCAATGCTGACGGACTTTATGTGAACAAGGCCTGTTAGAGTGCAGCCTTACTCGTATCGAAATAATTTCAACCAATCACAGACCTCCAACCAATTATCAGAGAAAATGTTAAGGTCTGTGATTGGTTTAAAACTATTTCGACATGAGTAACGCCGACGCCACGCAACACTGACGCACTTAGTGTGAGCAAGGGTCATAAACCCCCGTAATCAATTCTGAATAGGGAAGAACTGATGACACCCACTCTTCTGGAAGCGTACGTTCAACGTCCGCCAGAAATTCTAGAATTTCCATATCATTTATAATAATTTCACTTTCATTTGTAACTAGGATACGTTAAACTAGTTATTATTCTTCCTGGAGCGAAAATATCTTGACCTTTCAAATGTTTCACTTCTTCGGTGAATCGTTTATCGTTCTTGTTTTTCAATTTCTTCCCATTTCGAATTTCCCCATTATTCCCCTCACAGAAGCTTACGGCTTTTAAAGAGTCTAAGGCTGTGGTTTCAAACTGTGCTCCGAGTACCCTTGAGGGTGCAATAGGATATATATATATATATATATATATATATATATATATATATATATATATATATATATATATATATTATATATATATTATATATATACCGGGTGGGCAAAAAGTCCGTATAAACTTTAAAAATTCATAAGAACCGGAAAAATAACCAAAATAAAAAAAGGTTTGCAGAGTTAGCATCGCTAGGTCACGGGATTTTTTTTTTGAGACAGGAAAAAAATAACTCAAAAAACAGCCGACAGGTGGCGCTGACTCACACAAGTAAGAGTCTAAGGCTGTGATAAATTTGAAGACACATTTGATAAATTTGAAGACACATTTGATAAATTTGAGGACACATTAGGATGAGTCGGGCAATTGTCTACAAGCAAAGCAATTTTTCTATTTTGATCACTCATTTTTCTATCCAATTTCAAAATCCACGCTTCATTTGACTTGTCAGCCATGACTTAGAACAATTGTCAACCTCTAAAGACGTTACATTTTTGACTACTCTAGGGTTCTTACTTTTACCTACTACCAATAATCGAAGTTTTTCTTTGCCACTCATGTTAGCACCTACCAGTACAGTTATTCTACCTTTACTGTTCTTGCCTCCATGACAATCGTCGTCTGTCAAAGTTAGAGTTCTGTTGGGTAAACACTTATAAAAGAGTCTCATTTCATCAGCATTAAAAATATAATCGGGCTGAAAATCTTTTAGAATTTTTTTCAAGTCATTGCTTCTCCAGTCATCACAGACTGCTTTAGATACACTCCTACTTTCTCCGGAAATAACCTTCACTGAACTACCTTTTTCCCCTGAACTTCACTTTTCGTGAGGTAAACGGTCTAAAGTGAAATAAAATCTCCCAATATGTCTTGAAAAAATTTCGATATATAGAGATTTTTTCGATATATAGAAACAGTTTTTCTATGTAATGAACATGGAGATTTGCTAAGAGTTCGATATATAGAAAATTTCGATATGTGGAAGTTCGATATATGGAGGTTCGACTGTATATATATACGCAACATTTTGACGCATTTTGGTACTTTTCTGTTTAACTGTTTACTGCTTTGCCAAACGATACATACTGGGTTTGTCGCACTGCCAATGTTATAACTCGTGACGTAGGACATCTGAAATTTTGCTTTCCGGAGGACCGTTATGGAGGAACGTAATCTTACGTTAAAAAAAGCTCTAATATATAACGTAACACATGTGAATTTCTAGTTCCTACCTTGTATATATTTTTTTTATAAATTTAAAAACGAGTCAAGGTTTATTGGAACACTCTGTATACACTTTCTTTAGGCCATCAGGGTAGCATTTCGTTATTGGTGGCACCCTGTCCGTTTAACATCAGATTTCTCGTCACCGCTGATCAATTCTTCGTTTTTCCTTCCTCCAACTCGCTGTTTCTACCGAAACGTTCTCAATTTCAGTAAGTTCGCTATTTATGCATTACAGTAATTATAATACTGATAAAAAAGTGAGATTAAAATTTATACCGGGAAAGAGAATTTCGGCTAATCCGAAAGACTCTTCGAATTAATTGACCTCGTAAATCCGAACCGGTTCAGCCCCCTAATTAGTTGGGATTAGTGAGGTCCCACGGTATTTTCTTCCTCTTGAGTTATCCTGAGTCGGGGATGTGTCAATTTTCATTCGTATTTTACCATGGAGCATGTCTTTACCATCAAAATCAATCCAGGACGAAGTTCTTTGAGTCACGCAAAGAATTAATGTCTCATTGTCAGAGCTGGGGGAGTAGTTGTTTTGTATGAGATGAAGGACTGTTTGTTGTTTTCCACTCCCCATATAATTGTGAAGTTTAACACAGATAATGTATGGAAAGTGGATAAAAGTATGACTTTCGAGGAAGAATAAGGTGATATTTGTGCTGTCGAAGTACCCCCAGTGGAAAGAGGACATTTATCTTTAACCTTTACCTTACAAGGTGGGATAGCAAGTATCCCAAGAATACGGGCCCAAATATGAATATATATATATATATATATATATATATATATATATATATATATATATATACATATATATATATATATATATATATATATATATATATATACTAGCTGTACCCGTCCCGGCGTTGCTCGGGTAATGTAATTAGCAATTTTTTAGAAGCGTTAACCATTTGTTAATGGGCGTCGCTGTCATCCTTTTCCTCACCACGATACATTATTTTACCCATATAAATTTAATCCTTTCTGGCACATTTTGGCAAAATTTTTGACATAGGATTACTAATCGAATATCACTGCAATAGCAATCGATTTCCTTGAAAGCGAATATATCACATCCTCCACATGCTGAAATTATTTGAAATCTTCATAGATTTTTTCCACAAATACACCACAAATTATATGATATTAACTAAGTGCTGGCCAAAAAAATTACGGCATTACTAAATGTGATTTTTTAATCGATTATCACTGCAATAGTAATCGATTTCCTTTAATCACCCAATCCCTCATAGAAAACAAACGCCCCAACACATCACGTGTTTGACGTCGAAAAACTGGTTTTTCTCCTATTTTACCTTCGTCCGGAAATGAAGAACGAAATCTCCAAATGAGATTTCTCGCAAGAGTTTCCGAATCATAAAATAAATTATTAAAAAATAACTACAATTTGTAAATTAATTTTGGTTCTGGCTTTCGAAACTGTGATGTCTAGGGTCTCCGAGATAAAAATTTCGTAAAAATGTAACGACATTTACGTATCGATTCGACAATTTGGAAAAAAGGGTCACGGACAAAATCGCGTTTTTTTTCCGAAAAACGGGTGCGTACAGGCGATCGAAAAAAAATCACAATTAATCGATAAATTAAGACAGACAATTTTAATTGTGATTTCCGTATAGTGTCATCTTTCCCGTATAGGCTCGTCGAAAGAAAAAAATTCTTGGACGGATACGTTAGGATTTACGGAGCTTTTACTCGTCCGGGAGCTCCAAATCGCGACTAAATATTTAATTACGGAAAATCTAATTAAAAAATCGAAAAAAGGGCTTCGAGGTGCATAATGAGACCTCGGGGGGCATCTTCGTGTCGAATCTCAAGACTGTCCGACCTGCCGTCTTTGCGCCGTGCCGCGAGCAGACAAAAACTCGGTCACACACACACAGACTTTGCCTTTTATATATAAAGATATATATATATATATATATACATATATATATATATATATATACATATATATATATATACATATATATATACATATATATATATATATACATATATATATATATATATATATACATATATATATACATATATATACATATATATATATATATATATATATATATATATATATATATATATATATATATACATATATATGTACGTATATAGTATATAGATATATATGTATGTCAAAGTTTTAACGCATTTTGGTACTTTTCTGGTTAAGTATTTACTGCTTGTCGGAGCGATGCAGACTGGGTTTAGCACGCTGCTAAAATTATAACTCGCGAGGACGGATGGACGGACGGTTTTAGTGTCTGAAATTTTGCTTTCCGAAGGACCATTATGAAGGAACGTAATCCTACATTAAAAAGTTCAGGCTATCTGAAAATACCATTTTTATTGGATGATCAGCAATTATGTATCTGTAAACTGTAGACAAATTTTGTGCATAAGTTAACACTGAGGTGAGCGAATCCAATAGGATAGTACACAGCAGCCTTAAAGTTCACGACTAGCAGTATAATAGATGTTCCTTTCTGACTGATTTGTTTAAGTAAGCACCCGAGGCGTCTCATGTACGAGTATGTTTGAAGAATAACGTAGAAACAGTATGGGTATGTTCCTACGCACATGCTCCATGCACGCCGATTGATGCTGTAAGTTAGAAGTGACTTGCGATATTTTTCTGTACTTTTTAATGTAAGAAATTGTTTTGTTTGTGCTGTTTGACGTTTTAAGTCTTACGTCTTAAAAAAGTAAACGTGTACACAATAATAAAATAATTCCCATGAATTTTATCTGATGATTAGGACTAAAATCCGCATTATATTCGCCAGAACCCCCTAAATAATGCTTGCACGTTTGCACTAAAAAACCTTAATATGCAGTTAAAATAACAAGTTTTGCTCTGAGATATAATTTTCCATTAACTGAAAATATCTTTTTGCCAATTAAAGCATATCAGGAGTGTATCAGACTTCATCTAATAATTAAAACCCTAGAAGGCTTGTCATGTGACATTGATTTACCTGTTGTCTTCACAAAATCACAACACTATTTGACTATTTTAACAATGGAAAGACGGGAATTTTTTTCTTACTAAAAAGACTGAACGCCATCATTTTGACGGTTAAACATAAAATCAAGAATTTAAAATATTTAATGTTTTTTAAAAATGGTTAAATACTTTAAAATTTGAACTATTTCATACGAATATATAATAAACTAGCTGAAAACCCGTAATTCGCTACGGAGTACATTCAAATTAAATACAACGGTCAATGTAATGCCAAAATATGTATAAATATATTTATAATAAATACAACGATCAATGTATGGAATTGAGGTAAAAAAACAAAAACGAAAAAGTATATTTATAAAAAAATCGTAACGGATATTTTTATAGACAAAATAATGTAGAAGAAAATATTCAAATTAAATATAATAGCACATACTAAAGAATATAGTACAGTTAATATAGTACAGTTTGAGGAACATATCTTTTATTCCATTTTAATATTTTTTTTTTTTGGATAATTTCCAATCGTCTGCCGCAATAGCAAGAAAAAAATATTTTTTTGCCTATTTCGTTGTTATGTACGTGACGATAAATTAATTTGAAGTACCAGAAAAAGAAATCCCGTGATCAGTATTTAATAAATTAAATTCTGAAAATCAATCTTTAAAAATTCACCAAAAATCAGAAAATGGAGGTAAAGATTCGAAAAAGATTTCATTTTAAAGGAATTTTTATGGTCGTTATCGTGATATAAATTTTATAACCCTCAAATTATTATTTTAAATACAAACTTTAAAAAAGTTACTAAAACAGCTTAAAAGTTTAATTGTAAAAAATCTATGAAGAATTTTTCAAAAATCTTTCTTAGTTCACCCCTACACTATAAGAAGAATCGCCATGCGGAATTCCAGCTCTTTAGGTCCAGCAGTTTGGTCTGTGCGTTGTCTGTCAGTCAGTCAGTCAGTCAGTCAGCCAGTTACGGAACTGTTTTATATATGTACTAGCTCAAAACCCGCTCTTCGCTACGGAGTACATTCAAATTAAATACAACGGTCAATGTATGCAATTAATGCCAGAAAAAATAAATATATATATTTATAATAAATGCGACGATCAATCTATACAATTGATGTAAAATATATATATATATATATATATATATATATACAGGTATATATATATATATATATATATATTTATAAAAAAATCGAAAGGTATATTTATTTTTTTGGATAATATCCAATCGTCTGCTGCATTAGAAAGAAAAAGAATATTTTTTTTTGTCTATTTAGTTGTTATGCACGTGACGATAAATTTATTTAAAGTACCAGAAAAAGAAATCACGTGATCAGCATTTAATAAATTGAATTCTAAAAATTAATCTTTAAAAATTCACCAAAAATCAGGAAATGGAGGTAAAAATTAGACAAAAATTTCATTTTGAAGGAAATTTTATGATCTTTCTTGTGATATAAATTTTATAACCCTCAATGTATTATTTTAAATGCAAACGTAAAAAAATGTTTAAAAAACAGCTTAAAAAAAGTGACGAAAAGTGACTAACATTTTTCCAGTATTATTTTAAAGATTTCTGCCCGTTTTTTATAGTGCCGTCAAATTGACGGCTTTCAGTCTTAGCAGGTATACAACACATTTTCTCCCCCTCTTTACTATCGAATATAATTTTGTAAATGTGTGTGCATATTGCGCGTAAAATTAGAAAAAGTCACAAAATTTCAGAAGCCTGAGAACATAAATACATACATAGCGCTCAATAGTATGTCCGAAATCGTCAAAATGATGGCAGCCGTCTTTCTAGTATTAAATATTTAATTTTAACACAACAGTTCATACAGATTACAGTCACACAGTCCCGCCATCAAAAAAAAGAAGAGTACATCGACCACACGAGTCCCTGACATGACTAACATCAAAAGCTGCCCTACACCTAAATGAAAACTCTTCTCTACGGTTACCGTTAAATTGTAAAAATTGCAGTTGAAGTCAAATAGAAAAAACGTAATTACATACCCATATTGATATTCATAACAAGAAGGGTTTATTTAATTTTACTGCAATAAATAATTAAAAGTTTCCTAATATTTTGAAAAGGTTTAGCTTCGCCTTCTTTTATTTGAAAACATTTCAACAGTTGATAACGTCCCTCCTTCATCTGTTGATGTTATACAGCGATATCTAACCCTTAGGTCACGGGGCCCATTATTCCGATTCCCTCATTAGAACGGAAAATTTCATACCCCCTTTGCAAAACGGCCTTTAAGGGGGTTATATATATATATATATATATATATATATAAATATTTATATTTACATACATACATACATATATACAATGTATATATATATATATATATATATATATATATATATATATATATATATATATATATATATGTATGTATATATATATATGTATATACATACATGTATATACCGGGTGATCCAAATGTCAGGACGAACTTTAAAAATGAATAATTTGAAAACGAATAAAGAAAAATAGATGCGGTTTGCACCAAACGGATGGAAAAGAAGCCGGGTTTTGTGTGGCAACGAAAAAAAAATAGTTCTGTTGGCGACCAACAGATGGCGCTGTCGGATTTCTGATATAGGATTATGCAAAGCAACAAACGATATAAAAAGGAGCAACTGCAGCAGATAATGGTAGTCGAAGCTTATATTCATCGAAATGCTGTCCATAGTTGAGAAAGCCCTCTTAGTTAAACTGTATTATAAGAATTCGGAAAGTGCCATTGCGGCATTGCGAGCATATCGCTACATGAAGGGTATGCGAGATAGCAAAGGACCAATAACGTCTTCTGCATTGAACAAAATGATGAAGAAATTTGAAGTTACAGGTTCTTTGGCGTCACGTCCAAGAAGTGGACGCCCCTCAGCAGGCGCTGCTGTTGCCACGACAGTGGAGCAGACGGTGCAATCCATATCGGCGGTTTCTGCACATGGGGAGTGCAGTGCTCGAGAAGTTTCGAGGCAGACAGGAGTGTCGTACGTAAGTGTCTGGAGAGCACTGCGAATAACCCTGAAACGGTATCCCTACAAGGTGCAACATAACCAAGAACTGAAACCTCTTGACTTCGACTCTCACCAAGATTTTGCGAATTTGGTATTCAATAAGATGGAAGAGCAGCAAGACTGGCTTCACACTGTGCTTTGGAAAGATGAATTGCATTTCACACTCTCTGGCGCTGTTAACACCCACAATTGTCGAGTGTGGACCACAGAAAATCCACATGCATTTGTTGAGGTACCCTTGCAACAGCCTAAAGTGACAGTCTGGTGTGGCTTCACTGCTGATTTCATAATTGGTCCATTTTTTTTCGAGGAAGTCACAAAGGCGGGTTTCAAAACAGTTTCTGTCACTGGTCAGCGATATGCAGCACTGTTACATAACAACATTATTCCTGAACTGCAAGCGTTACAGACACTCCAAACAGTCACCTTTATGCAAGATGGAGCACCACCTCATATTGCTCTGCCTGTGCAACGCCTGCTACGCTCAACATTTGGGGAGGATCGCCTTCTCAGTTGATGCTTTAATCACGCATGGCCTCCAAGATCTCCCGGTCTGACACCCTATGACTTTTGGCTGTGGGGATTCTTGAAGTCAAAAAGTTTACCGCGACCAACCGGCATCACTAGCAGCACTGAAAGATGCCATCCGTCAAAATGTGTCTGCCATAACGCAAGAAATGCTACTCAATGCTGTCAACGGTGTGGTGACTCGTCTCACAGCGGTACTTCTGAATGATGGACAGCACATTAAACATTTACTGTAATTAACTGTAATTAAGATGACTTGTAAATATTTTTTCATTTGTAAATCATCTTTTGGTGAAATAAAAAACTATAGCGCCATCTGTTGGTCGCCAACAGAACTATTTTTTTTCGTTGCCACACAAAACCCGGCTTCTTTTCCATCCGTTTGGTGCAAACCGCATCTTTTTTTCCGTATTCGTTTTCGAATTATTCATTTTTAATGTTCGTCCTGACTTTTGGATCACCCGGTATATATATATATACAGGGTGTCCCAAAACGACCGCATAAATTCTGCACAGCTAGATTCCTCGTTGGGAGTACATAAAAACTGCCCAAAGAAGCGTTCCTGTACGATCCATAGTTTACGAGAAAAATACGAAAAACAAAGTATGACGTCACTGCCGGTGCAAGAGAAAATCTTTATTGGACATATCAACAACAATATTTGCATATCTTTCCAGACGATAATGTTTAAAACGTTCGCCGCGCATATCGCGTCATGCATACGCGCGCGCCATGGAATGACGTTAAGCCGTCGTTGAAGTGATATTTAAAAGGCTGCATCTTGCAGCTACCGGTAGTCTTCGTATGGTGGCCATATACTCCGTTCGTGACTACTGCGACATGTACTTGATGTACGGCCGATGTAATGGAAATGCTAGGGAGTATGCCCGTCGATATCCGTCCCGCCGTCCTCCCGATGTCAACGTCATCCGTAGGCTGGACGACAGACTGCGAAATACGGGAAGCGTCTTGCCAACAGCCAATCTTCACGATACTGGAAGACCGCGGAGCGGTGAAGGTAGCACAGGCGGATGCAATACTGCAGCGGGTAGAAGAGACGCCCGAGGTAAGCACGAGGTGAATGGCTGTTGTAGCAACAGAACACAGATAATGGTTTCATTGCACATATCCTGTGGACTTATGAATCATGTTTCACTCGTGATGGGGTATTCAACCATCACAACAGCCATATGTGGTCCCAGGTCAATCCGCATGCAATCCGGTCGCAGAAACATCAGGAACGTTGGTCTCTTAACGTGTGGGCCGGCATACTCGGGGATCGCCTGCTTGGACCATATCTGTTGCCTGAATGGCTCTCGGGACAGTCGTACTTGGTGTTTCTCAATGAGGTCTTAACCGAGTTCCTCGATGACATACCATTAGCGGCAATACAGGGACATTGGTTCCAGCATGATGGGGCTCCGGCGCATTTCTGTGCTCCTGTACATGGTTCGCTGGATATGGAATACCCCGGCCGCTGGATCGGACGTGGGGGTCCGGTTCTATGGCCACCACGTTCGCCAAATCTTACACCGTTGTATTTTTTCCTATGGGGCCATCTCAAGGAACTGGTGTATCGAGACGTAGTGACAACACAAATGGACTTAGTTGCTCGTCTGCATGCTGCTTGTACTTCAGTGGACCCCGCGATGCTGCAACGTGTGATGACAGCCATTCCACGGCGTGCTCAACTCTGCCTCGACATGCACGGCGGACACTTTGAACATCTGCTTTAAATTGTGCATGCTGTTGATATGTTCAATAAAGTATTTTTTCTTGCACTGGCAGTGACGTCATACTTTGTTTTTCGCATTTTTCTCGTAAACTATGGATCGTACAGGAACGCTTCTCTGGGCAGTTTTTTATGTACTCCCAACGAGGAATCTAAATGTGCAGAGTTTATGCGGTCGTTCTGGGACACCCTGTATATGTATATATATACATGCATATATATATATACATACATATACATATATATATATATATATATATATATATACATATATATATATGCATATATATATATACATATATATATATACATACATATACATACATATACATATACATATACACACACACACACATATATATATATATATATATATATATATATATATATATATATATATATATATATATATATGAAAAAATATCCTTTAATTTTTTTTAAAATCAAAATGAGTAATTTCCAGATTTGCAAGTCTTTAAAATGCTCCTTGCATCACAAATTTTGACGAAATTTTATAAATTTATAACAAGGACTCCTCTTATACATTAAAATAAAGTTATGTATCCATTTCAGGTTTCGACATCATTAAGATTATGGAAGTTTAACTTAAGTGTAGAAGAATACAAAAATTTCACGAGAATTCAGAGTACAAGCATAAAAAATATTTCCTAATAATTACATGATATAAAGAACTTTTTATATACCACGATTTTAAATTTTCTGTTGAATCATATAAACTTGACAATTCTATGAATTAATAAATACTTTCTAAAAATATTTTTGATGAATTATCCCATCAACTTGAAAGAAAATGATCAAATGTGTAATAAAGTGAGCAATAATAAGTTCAAATACTTATTAATTGAGTTACATATATGAGATTTTTACAAACATTAATACCAGAGCCTACTTGGTTTTCAATTTTTTTGGGAGTGCCAGGTCAACCGCGTGGAGGTGAGACTTGGCATATTGAGTATAAGGGGCTAAGTGTAGTGTAATCTACATATATGACGCGTCATACCGTTACTGACCCAACAAGGGACAAACATATAAACACACTATCCGAATAATTACAACAATATAATAAGCGCCACCTTGCGGATTTTTCCGAACTAACTTTCCATACAAAACAAAATTAACTGACAATGAATTCAATTCTGTTTAAAGATAGCTAAAAGTATTAAAAGAATGCATTGTCATCGTGTTCAGGGCTATTCTAAAAGTTTCAAATGTCTAGCTAGTCGGTAAGTTAGTTAAAAATCGATTGCAAGATTTGTACTGGACAAACACGCAAACAAACAAGAAAGCGAGTTAATAAAAGCATGTAAAAATACACAAATTCAACAAAAATTGACATGCTAATTGTAACAAAACTGTACATGATGGAATTTTTTCAATAATTTTCCCATAATCAGCACCAAAAATACTATAAAAATCACATTTGAGATTTGATGATTACATTTGAGATGATTACATTTGAGACAATTAACTATTCAACGAAAGCACAAAATAATACATAACTCTGTTAAAAATGTACTTATAAGCAGTATAAATGCAAAATTAAGGGCAGAAGTTAAAAATTGAATCGCAAGGAGCATTTTAAAAAACATAATAAAAATTTCAAATTTCAAATATAATTTTTAAAAAAATATTTATAAAATTTTATAAGGTGTTTGATATTGTTATACTTTAATGAATATAAATGCAAAATTTCATATCTCTGAGATAAAAATTTCAAAAATCGCTATGTAATGTCCACCATCCGCTTAAGGGAACAAGGGACCTACATTCTCGATCTTCTTTAATTTTCAATATTTTACTCTATATACCCCATGAACATAATTAATATTCTTTTCTATTGCATTGAAGATACTTAGAATTCACAAATTAGTATTTTGTGGAGGAATAGGACCTGCTTGTCAAAATGTTCGTCAAAAAAAAAGAATTTTTCAAAAGGCTCCATGCTTATTCATTTTCTTCTGATATCTTTCAAATTTCTCAGAATTGTTATGTGAAGTGTTTGTCACAAAACTGTGCATAATTCTTTGAAATTCCAAATATTTTTTAAATTTATAGATCATAAAATAAAGTAAAAACATAAAAAAATAAATGCACATTCATATTTATATACATATGGTAAACTTATAATACAAAATTTAAGAATTTTAATTGATATATAATGTGCATAGAGCATTTTGAAAAAGTTAGCGTTTTTGAAATTTGTTTTGAAAAACGTACATGATTCTGCCAAAAATTCCTTATTTTGAATTCTAAGGGTTTTCAATTTAGTAAAATAGAAAATTAATTATTCTCACTTTGTATATGGAGTTAAAAATTGAAAATTAAAAAAATTCGAATTTGAAGGTCCCTTGTCCCTTTAATTAACATAACAAGGAGGCGATCTCGATGCCTCTTTTTGAATATTTCAACTATTTCTAAAACTTTCTTCAAAAGCTCAGTGATATTCATTTTTGTCTCGAGCTGAAGTTTAAGCTAAAACTTCGTACTTACATTAATACCTGTTCCGCTATAAAGATTATTATCACTGCATAACTCTGTTCAAAATGTATTTATAAGCAATATAAATGCAAAGTTAAGGGGAGAAGTTAAAAATTGGATCGCAAGAAGCATTTTGAAAAACATAATAAAAATTTCAATTTTTAAAATGTAAAATTGTTTTTAATATTTATAAAATTTTATAAGGTGTTTGATATAGTTATACTTTAATGAATATTTATGCAAAATTTCATAACTCTCAGGTAAAAATTTCAAAAAATTGCTTTGTAATGTCCCCCATCCCCTTAACTTGAACCTTTCCTGCATCTTTTCACCTGCAGTCCTGGGAATTTCTAAAATTTGTCTTTCAGTTCAGATTATTTCCTTTGCAGCCTCGTTTAGTAGATGACCCTGAGTATGTAACTTTGTTCTGAGACTTGGCAACTACGAGTGGTGAATTTAGATTACGCACAAAGTTCTTTTCAAACTTGTTATCTGAAAGAATATCTTTAGCGGTTAATATAGCAGGGACACCAGTAGAATCTAAGGAATTTTCTTCTTTTTTTGCCTTCGAAATTTTCACCGTGAAATAAAGTTCCGCCTATCCGTATTCCTCATGTATCAAATCTGGCTCCAATCGCAGAGAATGATTATGTTACATCCTTAAAGGGACCGTGGACTTTATATGAGCAAATCTTTTTTATTGTAATACTAGAAGGAAACCCGTCATTTTGACGTCATAATGGAAAAAGTATATGAAAGTTAAAAAATATCCCGAATTATCTAAAATATTGCATTTAATCCACACCTTGTAAAAGCAAACCCTTTCATTATTTTTTATTTATTTAGTTTTTCATGCGATTGGTGTAGTAGACTGCCATTCAACCCGTCATTTTGACGTCATAATACTAAAAATGACGTCACAATGGAAAAAGTATATGAAAGTTAAAAAATATCCCGAATTATCTAACAATATTGTATTTAATCCACACCTTGTAAAAGCAAACCCTATCATTATTTTTTATTTATTTAGTTTTTCATGCAGTTGGAGTAGTAGACTGCCATCCAGGTTTTACAGCTCACTACGCGATATGAATACTTGAGCTACTTGATTCATTCACATTCAAGTTTGTTTCTTTCAGAATTCATCGCAAAAGTAAACAGATTTTTAAAAACTGTTAAATATACAGCTAAAAGCATCCAATTTTTTTTAGTTCTGGATGTTTTATAGAAAAATAGGCTGAACAAACTTGATTTGATGGAGAAGATATTAGATTTTAGGTAAGAAAATTCTGATCCACATCTGAAATTGAAATTAAGCCTACCCGGCTGTTTGTTTACTGAGGGCTTCAATTGAAAGATGAGTACAGCCCGGAAGTGTTATACAGAGACAACGGCTATTATATATTCAGAGGCTGTTCACACATTTTTTTGACGATGTATATTGTATTCACAAAACTAAATTACATAAAATTCTTGTGTTTTAAATGTTCTATTTGACATCCCTTATTCTGAACTATCTTTCGACACCGCAATTTCCAGGATAATAATGCCTTTTGAAGTGTCAGAAGAGGAATTCTATCCCATTCCTCCTGAACAGCTTTCCAGAGTCCTGTAAGGGTTTTGGGACGACGTTTGGATAATGCAGATTTTAAAAGTCCGAAAGCACAAAAATCCATAGGTGATACATCGGGAGATTTAGTAGGGATATCAGTGAAGGGTATGGCCTTGATACCAGTTTTTTGTTCCATTTCTTTTAGGAAATTTACAGTGGATTTTGATGTGTGACTGCTAGCTTTGTCCTGATGGAGTCTCACAGATTGATGCCACTGTGGGTAAAGCGATGGTATTTAATTCAGAAAAATTGGCGATAAAATATGTTCCTGATAGTATTTGGAGTTAATCTTGACATTTTTTTTCCACTCTCTTTATTTTTAACTTGCCATTATAAGAAAAACCAGCAACAATCATGAATCCCTTAGAAAAACTTTCTTTCGATTCTTTGAACCATGTACTTCCATTTTTTTTCTCCCCTTTTATGATAATAAATGGCTCTTTTTTTATTACAATCATTTAAATACACCCATGATTCATCTATTGTGACAGTTGTTTTCCATTTTTCTTTGGATAAGTGTTTCTCATATAGAATTCTGTAGCGTGTCCTGCGTTCAGCGATATGATTTGGAAGAAGACGATGCACATTGCGTTTTTTCGCTTTCTTAAGATTTAAATTAACATTTATCATTTTGTTTACAGTGGACACCAAGCATTTTAATGATTTTGCAATTGTCCTTTGACTAGGGGGATTTTCTTTTAACATTAAACAACGTACCTTTGCAATAGTCGAAGATGTCCGTTTTTTCCTTGGATACTTGTTTGGAATTTTTGTCCCTCTTGAGGCTCCAATTTGACGTTTTTTTCCGTTCTTGTTGACGATATTACCTATCGACGCTTTAGATATCACAAAACCATGATTCTCACATCGTTTTTGGATAACAGAGTATGCATATTTCTCTTCGGAAAGAGCATAAATGTAGCCTTCGAACCACTGCTTTGTTAAAAACGCCATTTTGAATAAAAACAAAACTTTCAAGCCGCAGACGATAATTTAGACTTTTAAAAACATAGTACAATTGCAATTATTTCTTTTGCAGCAAACGCTTTTTTATTACCGCTTACCAAAATCGTCTAAAAAATGTGCGAACAGCCTCTGTATAATTGATTGATTGCGTTATTGTAAAAAAAATACATTTCTGAATGAAAATAGTACCAAAATAGTTGTTTCAAGTAAAATATCATTCTTGAAGCTTCTACGAAGTAAGTAATAAAAGTAAGTGTAGTAATGAAACTTAAATTTGTTTTTCTCAAAATAGATCTTTCAAGGTTTTTGGATTTTTTAAATGTTTTATGCTACTTAATTTTTGTTCAAAATTCATAAAACTGATAAAGAAGAATCCTGATACTGTTTACAAAGAAATTGGGTATGCATTTTACAATTCGGTAGCATTAAGGTAATTAAATTTGATTTAAGACGTATTAAAAGGCAAAATTTTGATGAAAATCGGGATGGCATTCAGAAAAAAATCTCTCAAAAATTAACTATTCAAGGGATTAAATAATTGATACCCGTATTTGTTTGTAATGCAGTTTTAAGTGATTAAAATGCAAAATCGAGGAAATAATTTTAAAAATTTAGTAGAAAGGAGCATTTTAAAATTTTGCTTATAAATTTTAAAAGTTTTAAAAAATCTTAAAATTATAATAAGATTGGAAATTTCTGTTAAGGTAATCTATATGCTGATGGTGAAATGTATATATGTACAAAATTTCATATCTATATGATAAAAAGTAAAAATAAATAAATAAGTCCACCGTTCCCTTAATACGATCTCTATTGTAGTAATTTGTCTAGAATTTTCAATCTCGGTTTTTCTTTTCTTTTACGCCTTGAAATGCAGCAGTGTTTGTCCGTTTGTCGCATAAATCAAAACAGGCTTCAATCCCAGAGGATAATTAGAATACATTCTTAAAATGTTCAACAATCTAGTATTCAATTCTTATTTTTTAAATTTTCAATGTAGGATTTTTTTCTTTCACACCGTTGGAATTTCCGGTGAAAAATGAAGTTGTTTTTATCCGCTTTTCCCATTTGTCAAATTAGGCCACCGTCGGAGAAAATGATTCGGATAATACATTCTACAATATAGTATTTTTTCGTACAATTTTCAATCTAGATTTTTTTTTTCTTTTACACCGGAGAAAGTTTCGGCGTAAAGATAGTTTGGATACATTCTTAGGATATATTCTTAATATGCTCTTCAATCTAGTATTTTTTCCTACAAATTTCAATCTAGAATTTTTTTTCTTTTACACCGGAGAAAGTTTCGGCGTAAAGATAGTTTGGATACATTCTTAGGATAATTCTTACTATGCTCTCCAATCTAGTATATTTTTCCTACAATTTTCAATCTAGATGTTTTTTCCTTTACACCGGAGAAAGTTTCGGCGTAAAGATAGTTTGGATACATTCTTTGGATATATTCTTACTATGCTCTACAATCTAGTATTTTTCCCACAATTTTCAATCAAAATTTTTTTTTCTTTTACACCGGAGAAAGTTTTGGCGTAAAGATAGTTTGGATACATTCTTAGGATATATTCTTAATATGCTCTTCAATCTAGTATTTTTTTCCTACAATTTTCATTCTAGAATATTTTTTTTTCTTTTACGCCGGAGAAAGTTTTGGCGTAAAGATAGTTTGGATACATTTTGAGGATATACTCTTAATATGCACTTTAATCTAGTATTTTTTTCTACAATTTTCAATCTAGAATTTTTTTCCTTTTATGCCGTCGGAAATTCTGGCGTGAAAAGAACCTGCATTTATCTGCGTTTCTCTTATGTCAAGGCAGACTCCAGTAGCAGATGATGATTAGGATACATTCTTACTACATTCTACAAAAAAAAAATTTTTTCCACAATTTTCAAATCTAGGATTTTCTTTTTCATTTACGATGTCGAAAATTTCGGCTTTTAGTGACATTACTTTTATCCGCGTTTCTCCATTATGAAATCAGGCTTCAGTCGCAGAGGATGAGTAGGATACATATATTCTTAGTACGTTCTATATTTTTATATGACACTGAGGGTTTAATAAAAATTCCTTTCCCGCCAGGAAAAATTTTGCTCACAGGTTCATAGGGAGTGCCCTTCAGTTGGTAAACCACTGTTATTTCCCCTAAAGTGACAACACTTGAACATCAGTGCTTTAGCCGGGGTTTTTTACAATGGTATTTTTAGCCGATATTTTTACTTTACCGAAATGTGCGTTTATATGTTTATATATCTAGGGAAACTTGTATATGGCTGTCGGTCATGGTTCTAAAAAATAGTGGCCGTTTTGAGGGGTGTGTGTCGAAAAGGGGTTTCTTCCTTAAAATTGGCGCTATAGAGTCTTAAATTGCCTCTGAAGTAAATGTGGGCGTCTAGAGGGGTGGCAGCAGGATAGTGGTAGCCGGCAAGTGAAGTTTCACTCTCTATCTCTCTCTCTCTCTCTCTATATATATATATATATATATATATATATATATATATATATATATATATAAAAGTTCCGTAACTGACTCACTGACTGACATACAACGCAAAGACCAAAACGCTGGACCTAAAGGGCTGAAATTTTGCATGGTAATTCTTCTTATAGTGTAGGTGTGCACTAAGAGAGATTTTTGAAAAATTCTTCTTAGATTTTTTAAAATTAAATTAAATTTTTTAGCTGTTTTAGTAACTTTTTTTAAGTTAGCACTTAAAATAATAATTTGAGGGTAATAAATTTATATCACGAGAAAGATCATAAAAATTCCTTTAAAATGAAATCTTTTCGAATCTTTACCTCCATTTTCTGATTTTTGGTGAATTTTTAAAGATTAATTTTTAGAATTTAATTTATTAAATGCTGATCACGTGATTTCTTTTTCTGGTACTTTAAATAAATTTATCGTCACGTGCATAACAACTAAATAGACGAAAAAAAAATTTTTCTTGCTAATGAGGCAGACGATTGGACATTATTTTGTCTTTAAAAATATCCCTTACGATTTTTTTATAAATATATATATTTTTTTCTCCATCAATTGTATATATTGATTGTCGCATTTATTATAAATTTATATATTTATTTTTTTGGCATTAATTGCATACATTGACCGTTGTATTTAATTTGAATGTACTCCGTAGCGAAGCGCGGGTTTTCAGCTAGTATATATATATATCCCTACATTGGTCGCACTATGAGCGTTTCTCTCACGCTTGTCATATAAATTGACCCCGTCATTTGAAAGTGACCCTGGGGACACCACCCCCTGTCTAGCTGACTTTTAAAATCTCAACAATCTCTTATCAGTTCCGATAAGAATCAGGGCATGTTTGACCTTCAAACAGCCTGCTATTTACTTAGGTGTACTTTGTGTGAGCATTTCTCTCGCGCGACCACTAGCGTTTGCATCCCGTGAGAGAGTTTCTCACCAAGAAACCACCAGCGTTTGTGTTATTTTGATAGATAACGCGATGATGTGAGTACGATTATCGCCGAATTTTATTTGCAAATTTTGTTTGTTAGCAGCATAAAAAAGAAGTGCCACCTATCTTTGGGAGTACAAAATATAGGGACGAAGGAAGCGGTATGTTTGCCATTTCGTCAACTGGCACTTGAACCCTTTGAGGGGCCGCGTTTGCACAGTGCAAACGCCTAAATCTAATCCTATTTTCACTTGGATTCAATGTATTCTAGTTAAATGAGCAGAAAAATAGTTAGTACTACCATCTGTTATCAGTTTAAAGAAGTAAAAACATTTTGCAACCTTTAATCGGAAATGTTTTCAAGATTCTTTAAGTTAAAAAAATCGGGGAAAAAATCTCAACCGTGCAAACGGTGATGGTTGTTGCCCCTGAAAGTGTTAATGCCTTTATTCCAAAGAAAGGCAAAAATGTTTTTCTTTATTCCTCTTTGCACAATGATAACAAAATAGATGAAGATTTTGGCGTCCTCTCTAAACCAGACATTATTTCTTTTTATAATCTCACTAAGGGTGGCGTCGACGAACTCAAAGATGAGTACTCTGTTTCGAAAATAAGTCGCAGATAGCCATTGACATTATTTTTTTCGATCATGAACATTGGAGGTATCAACAGCCAAATTATATATACTGCAAATACAAGCAATACGATGGCTAGACGAGCCTTCTTGAAGGAATTAGCATTGGGACTGGTGACCCGTTATTCAGTTCCAAACTTCTCACCCGCGTTGCGAAGTGCAATTAGCCAAATAACAGGAGTTGAAGGCTCCTCAAGAATCAAATGAAATGTTGAAACCACCGGATTTTGTGCATTCTGTCCTCGAAGAAAAAATAGGAAGTCAAAAAAGGGTCGTGTTACCTGTGCGCTACCTATTTGTACCGAACATTCAACTTACGTGTGCCCCGAATGCTGTGTTAATAGACTTACATCCATGTCGTCTAATTTATAAGACTTGCAGTTGATGTTCTAATAAAGTATAAATAATATGCTTTTTATAAATTTGATTCATAAAGTAGGTATGATTTTTTTATTTCATTTTCGCTATTAATTTTCTTGAATAATAGGTGTAAAATAATTATTTTAATTGTAATTTCCTTGTTCGTGAATGCTAAATATTAATCTAATTCCTTCAAAAGAAACAATTTTGAAGTGTTATTATTGAGTATGCAACTTAAAACAGCGGTAAAGGGTAGTGTGAGATAAACTCTCACGCGCGATTACTGGCGTTACTCAAATTGGTGCGACCAACGACGGGATATATATATATATATATATAAAATGTAAAAATACAATAAACAAATCAAACTAACAAAAAAATTAAAAAGCGAGCATAGACTGCCAAACAAGTTAACCTAAAACCTACCCTAGAAATGAAAACATAAAACTTTTCAATAAAAGATTTCGCAGTTGCTTCATATCCTTATATTGAAAATGGACAAATGTAACTAAAAATAAATAATCCAACAGAGCTACATAATTATAAGAAGAAAGCAGACAAAAAACAAACAGAAATCAAGCACTCAGGGCTCCACGCACCAGAGGCAAGATTCTGTAGTAGTGCCGGAACTGAACCAGAAAATGAGGTAACCGACTGATTTCGTCATCAGAGAGCCTAAACATATCAGTTACCTCGAGGGGAAATTTCTGAATAGGATGCAGGTATAACCAAAAGACATCCCAATGTATATATCTATATATATAAAAGAGCTTGTCTGTTTGTTTGTCCGCTACAGAATTATAGACTGTTTCACCCACCGGGACTAAATTCGGAACAATTAATGTTTTGGACCCGAGAAACTTAAATCAGGAAAAACGAAATTTGGGGCTATATTAGTTTTTTTAATTAAATTTTTTAATGATTTTTGTGCCCCTAAGCGCATCTCTTAAATGTGGATACAGCCCCTTCACCACAACCATTGAAATTCGATACGCGGGGGAAAAGAGGTTTGTTCTGAGGGGTGATCTGGGGTAGTTTGAGAGTTGGTTTGGGGGTGACGGCGGGGGGGGGGGGGAACGAAGTGTTTATTTTATTTTTTTTACATTTAGTGGAGTCGTGAGTCTAAAAAGGTTGAGAACCGCTGTTTTAGGCAATTTTAGACAATGACGTTCAAACTAATAGAACTTAACAAAATTTGGAAAAAAAAAGAAAAATTAAGTTTGTTCCATGGCTAGTTTTTGGAAGCTTTCTGTTGATCTAAATATATTTATTGTTTGAGGATCATAAAATGGGAAGAATTTTAAGAGTTCTACAAGTTTTTCCCCTAAGTTCGCGAAACAGAGTTAACATACGATATGTATTTGAATTACTTATTCCGTGAAATCATATAAGATAAATCGTTTAGAGTTTTGGGGTTTTTTAAGCAGTGGGAAATGTAGCGTAAAATGTACAGCGTAAAATGTCAAATCTTGCAGACCTTGCGAAAAGGGCGAATTGTTGGAGCGCGTTCGAATTGGAGTATCTGTTGCTGAAACCCCCAGAGTAATGGGTGCTTTTCGAGCTATGGTATCGAAAGCCATGATAGTATAGAGTCCACAGAAAAACAACCTTTAACAAACAGAATAGTGGACGAAAGGGAGAGCTGAGTGAAAGAGACGGACGAGGTATTGAAGCGAATTGTGACATGAAGAAAGAAAACAACTGCAACCAAAATGACCGAAGAGCTCAATCTGCATCTGCATGTTCCGGTATCAACCATTAGACGTAGAAGGGAACTTCTCAAAGAAAGCATTTATGAAGCTATTCCCAAGCCACTTATAATAGATGCCAATACAAGATATCGTCCACAATGGTGCCACGAGTGCAAATTCTGGTCGAGTAATATGTCAAAAAACGGCATTTGGTCCTACGTATCACTGTTCACATTGTTCCTCGCAACAGGACGTGCGTATATCTGGAGAACACCTACACAAGAGTAAGATTCTGGCTGTCTCTTCTCAACTGTCAATCATGGAAGTGGATCTATCAGGATTTGGGATGATATCTCATGGTTTTCTTCAGGTCCTATTGTAACCGTAAAAGGGAGATTGAATGGGAAGGCCTATGTCGAAATTTTAGCTCACTAGTCCATCCTATGGTACAAACATTGTTTCTTGCAGGAGATGGCGTATTCCGGTATGATAGTCCCCCTATACATGCAGCTAAATCTATCAAGTATTCGTTTGAAGAGCATGAAAAAAAATTCAAATATATTTTCTTGCCCTGTACAATCCTCCCGATTATATATCATCCAACCACTGTGATCTGTATAAGCGGATAGAGCCAGGTATCGATATTCACCACAGAATCTCTACAGGAACTTTCATGATTTTCCCCTGAAGAATGATATAATATATTCTTAACCCCTATTCACGACTTGTATAATCCAATTCCGAGGTGAATCAGGTGGTATGACATGACAAATGTGATTCTGCGTCGTATTAATAAAGGTTTTCATGAAGTTTCTTAGTGTTTCCATTATTTTGATAACCACCTGTATATATATATATATATATTTAAATATATATATGTATATATGTAGCCGCCCACATGGTATAGGGGATAGCGACCAACTCTTCCATGCTGTGGGCTTGGGTTCGAATCCCGAATAAGGCCTGGTCGCCACCGTGATTTCCCCTCATAAGGAGCAATGTTGGCTTATCTAAAAATGATGCTCCAGTAATAAAGAAGTAGTCAGCAAAAACTTCACGGATCTTTAAGGGTCAATGTCAGAAGAAGTACCCAATCATCAAAAGGCAAGTGCCTCCGCATTGGAAAAAAAATGTAGGTATGTTTGTGTATATATATATATATATATATATATACACACAAGTTTTGCCCTTATATATATATATATATATATATATATATATATATATATATATATATATATATATATATATATAAAAGATTATATATATATATATATATATATAATAGCCGTTGTCTCTGTATAACACTTCCGGGCTGTACTCATCTTTCAATTGAAGCCCTCAGTAAACAAACAGCCGGTTAGGCTTAATTTCAATTTCAGATGTGGATCAGAATTTTTTACTTACCTAAAAACTAATATCTTCTCCATCAAATCACGTTTGTTCAGCCTATTTTTCTATAAAACATTCAGAACTAAAAGAATTGGATGCTTTTAGCTGTATATTTAACAGTTTTTAAAAAATCTGTTTACTTTTGCGATGAATTCTGAAAGTAAGCAAACTTGAATGTGAATGAATCAAGTAGCTCAAGTATTTATAGCTGTAAAAAACTGGATGACAGTCTACTACTCCAATCGCATGAAAAACTAACTAAATAAAAAATAATGAAAGGGTTTGCTTTTACAAGGTGTGAATTAAATGCAATATTGTTAGATAATTCGGGATATTTTTTAACTTTCATATACTTTTTCCATTATGACGTCATTATTAGTATTATGACGTCAAAATGACGGGTTACCTTCTAGTATATATATAAGGGCAAAACTGGGTTTTTAACATAATGGAAGCAAAATAATTGGTAAAGACTTTCAGCCCTCTTGTGTAGTCATTTACCGACAATACAAAAAACGACCAAAATTTATTTTAATAGCATGATTTCAAAGGTTTTCTGACTAGTTTAATCTTTTGACAGTACTTTGCTATGACACTTTATGTTTTGTGAATTTTATGACGCATAAACAAACACTGAATATCCTCCATCGAAGCTTAATGTTCTTTTTTTTTTCCTCCGCAGTTTCCGAATGATTTCCGATAAGCGTGGGAATTCTTTTTCCTGTTCAGATAAAATCAGGTAACCGCAAATTACTCATTAGCACATTAGTGCTTCTAATATCGAGAAAGAGTCTGTGGTTCACCGTGCTAAATTCAGGTTTAAAGTGTCTGCAGTTAAGACCACAACAATCATTGGTACTTAACCGGTAGTCCACGAGAATCCAATAAATCCCTGATCTTAGCAATAAAAAAATGGTTATATCGTCGTTGTTTTGTTGCTAAAATATATATATATATATATATATACTAGATGAAATCCCGTACTTCGCTACGGAGTACATTCAAATTAAATACAATGGTCAATGTATGCAATTAATGCCAAAAATAAGTATAAATATAATTATAATAAATACAACGATCAATGTATGCAATTGACGTAAAAAAAACGAAACAATATACAGTGATTTCCGCTTATAAGAATCACGTTTGTTATTACTGTTTTTGATTCCTATAAGCGGTTGATTCTTATAACCGAAATTTAGGTTTTTGGACTGGAACACACACACCTATATATACATATATTAGATAATTTACCATAAAATACTCTTTAATTTACATTAACTATCTTTTATTAAAATTTTTTTTATAGTTTTAAAAATAAAACTTAATTTTTAGACCTATAAGTAGATACACATGATTATAGTAAGAGAAGAAAAAAATACAATATTTGTTACAAGTTACAACATACCTGCTTAACAGTTTTAACATTTCAACTACAGGAAGGGAGCAAGAAAAAGTTTTCTACTGTAGTTTGACGTAATGAAGTTTTCAGAAGGCTGTTTATACCTCTTTCAATACTTATAGTCTCAGACGAAGATTTACTCGGACGGGTAAAGTTGCCCCCGGGTCAAGCTAATAGGACAGTGTTGTGGTAAAGCGTTTAAGGGGAAACGATTATGTTATGTCTAATAAAGAAAGGGGTGAATTTTACGACTATATTCCATCCCATCTTATCAATCTTTCTTTAAAAAAAAGAACGAACTTCGTGCCTTTTGAGGGTTTAAGTAGGTTTTTTGGAAAAATGGAAGTAAAGCGAAGAGTGTAAACTGATTCTTAAAACCGGTGGATTGATTCTTTAAAGCGAAAATTTTAACATGGAAATAATTCATTTGTTTTTGTTTTCGCGATATTGATTCTTATAAACGGTTGATTCTTATAACCAGTGATCACTATAAGCGGTGGTTACTGTATCTATAAAAAATAGTAAGGTATATTTTTAAAGACAAAATAATGTAGAAGAAAATATTAAAATTAAATCTAATAGAACATACTAAAGAATATACTACAGTTAATATAGTATAGTTTGAGGAACATATCTTTAACTGTATTTTAATAATTTTTTGGATAATTTCCAATCGTCTGCCGCATTAGCAAGAAAAAAAATATATTTTTGTGTATTTCGTTGTTATGCACATGACGAAAATATAATTTAACGTACCAGAAAAAGAAATCACGTGATCAGCATTTAATACATTAAATTCTAAAAATTAATCTTTAAAAATTCACCAAATATCAGAGTATGGAGGTAAAGATTCGAAAAAGATTTCATTTTAAAGGAATTTTTATGATCTTTTTCATGATATCAATTTTATAACCCTCAAATTTTTATTTTAAATGCAAACTTAAAAAAAGTTATTAAAACAGCTTAAAAATTTAATTTAAAAAAATCTAAGAAGAATTTTTCAAAAATCTTTCTTAATTCACCCCTACACTATAAGAGAATCGCCATGCAAAATTTCGGCCCTTTAGGTCCAGCGGTTTGATCTGTGCGTTGTCTGTCAGTCAGTGAGTCAGTTACGGAACTGTTTTATATATATAGATATTTATGTAAAGTCTATTCCAGTTAATTGGACCACTGGTTAATCGGACTGAATCCCGTCTTGCAACATAAGGCATGTTCGTTTAATCGGACCAACTGGTTATTAAGACGAAAATGATCGCGATATATGTATATATACAGACAGTGAAACCTCCATGATAGCCAGTAATGCTTCCGAAAAAAACTGGCAGTCTAGAGGGGTGGCCGCTTGAGAAATTTCCCTGTATATATATATATATATTGTACTGAAAGGAGGTGGTTTTTCTGTACAATTGAAGGCACCATTTCTGTACAATGAAAGGCACCATTTCTGTACTGAAATTTTTTGACGGAACCATTTCTGTACTATTGGAGTGAATTTCTGTACAGTTGTACTTTTTGGGTACACTCACTAATTGTATACGGTCACTATTTTGGTAGAGTCAAATGTTTTTAGCTCGAAGGACCTTTGTTCTGTTGAGTGAAAGATGAAGTACACCAGAAATGTTCACAGCACGAAAGTTCTTTAAAAAAATGAAGATTTGTCTATCGTTTAAGATGTAGAAATGACAGTTCGTCAAGGCAGGCCGGAGCATTTAAGACGCAAGTCCGTCTCTTACGGAGAAAAATCTTCATTCAACTGTAGCCGTAAATGGTTCTTCAAGAAAAATATTAGCGATGGTACATTACAAGTAGAGAACCGGAAGATTTTGCATAGTGGAAGTACAAGATTTGCTGAGGAAACAAACGTTGAAGATCATTGTGCCGCAGGATTGAATTATCACAGGTTTGGAAGCTGCTCACAACTACTCTTTATAAAAATAAATACTGAGGAAGAAAACTTCTTCAAAAACGACTTGTTGGTAGAAAAAATAAGTTTTTATTTTCTTGATAAAAATATGAATTATTTCTTGACTACTGAATTATAACAGGAACAAATAAACGTAATACTACATAATAGAAAAGAGCTTCAGGTCTACACGACCACTTATTAGAAGATCATCAAAAATAAAATAATAGTATTGAAGGAATTTCCTTTTTAAAGTATATATACACAAATATCAGATCAATAGAATACACTCGTACTCACTATTCGACAATAAAAAATACATCCCCCTCACCAAGCCACGGCCAAACCAAAAAGGACCGAAAGCCCGGCTCAGGGTCTCTTAGAGCAAGTTTTTATCTACCAAGCAATTCTGAATCTCTGCCTCGCATCTCTTTTTTTTCAGCCCTGGACAACGCAAGGAGAGAAAGGTTGCCGTACAACCAATCTCGCCAAGGCGTGCAGAAGGGAGAGGAGAAAGACAACCTTAACAGCGCCTCAACACATTGCCAACACCTTGTGTCCATAAAATAAAATACGCGAAGCATCGCCAAAACTGGATACCTTAAGTACCACATTCCTCTTGCCAGAAGAAAATGCCAGAAGAACCCTTTTAAGGAGTTTCATTGGCCGAGACTGGCTGAGCTTAACCAATCAGAGGAGCTGGTCAAGCAGCGCGAAGCCCAAACGCCTGTTCAGAGAAAAACTGTTTCCCATGCAAGATACTCGTAATAAATTACGTTCGCCGCAGGCGCGGAAAAGGGAAACTGGAGCCTTTAGCATAAACGGAGTTTAATAGCTTAAAAAGACCCATCAATGCTGTTAACAAAAACACGGAAACAGGGAAGAAAAGACATCTTATTTCGTGGACACGAGGGTAGCAATTAGGGGACCTAGCTGACAAAGACTTAAAGAATATAAGACGGCAAATTGCACTGCCAGATGTTAGAAGATAGGCTATTCTCAATTACCGACCGAACGGACTTAAAGGTTACAGAGACCTCCCATGACTAAGAGCCTGGGAAAAAAATAAATTACTATCAGATAAGGAAAGGAAACATAACTAGCAGATTTAAGATTAAAATTAAGGTTATAATTTAAAGTTTAAGAGAACTACACAAATTAAATTAAATTAATCAAAATAAAGGAACCTGTAACGAATTCCTCGTTACATATATATATATATATATATATATATATATATATATATATATATATATATATATATATATATATATATATATATATATATATATATATGCATATATATATATACAGTAGCCACCGGTTATAGTGATCAGTGGTTATAAGAATCAATATCGCGAAAACAAAAACAAATGCATTATTTCCATGTTAAAATTT